>BLKR01002848.1:0-174037 GCA_011170035.1 Teleogryllus occipitalis
GTCATTTTCAGCCCTGCCGCAAGAGTCGTTTGATCTGAAGCACTGCTTGATACAGTCGCGATCATGCGGCATCTTGCGGCAGGACCAAGAAAGACACAAAAAGTCGCGCCGAATTCAATCTTGGAGATACTACTCAGATGCCACATTAAAAATAACGAAGTATATACTCCGAATAAAAGAAGAATGTGGTTGACAGTTCAGTGTGGATGGGGGCGGCGTTGCCGCATACTGCGCACTCTACCACGTGCTTTGAACAATAAGACGAACAGCTAAGAGAAATCGGGAACAATCGTAACACGTAAAAGAAAGAAAATAAATAAGGAACGTACATTTTCTCATCCTTCGCCAATTACACCCAAACGTCGACGTTCAGCCGATAAACTGCAGCACTCCGGATACGCGATTCATTTCTCAGTTCAAACGTGACAACATAGGGCAAATGGCGATACTTGTGATTCGCTGTTGCTTAGGTTACGGAGCTGACGTCATCATGTTACCGGGAACTGTCAACCACATTCTTCTTTTATTCGGATAATAGTTGTCATACTGGATGGTCATGTGCGACCAAGCTTAGAAAGAAAAGTTAGTGCTTTCCACGTGAGTGCATTAGCACTCACTCACTCACATTAGCACTCACACAGCCTTTACATTAGTAAAGTTTAGTGAACGTTAATAAATAAATAGTCTATAGTATTAAGTGCATTTTTGCATGCCAATTTTAGTAAAAATATATGTCCTTAGCATGCTTGTTTTAGGTAAAATAAATGCCTGAACTTCCAGGCTCTAAAAATACGGACATGAAGATAGGAATAGAAGTAAATACTTGGCTATAATTTATAATTAATTTCCTCGAAATTAAACCATCAAACTCAATTACAAAATAACCATAACATTCATAAGAGTTCTGGGAAAAACTAGTAAAAAAAAAACATTTTCAACGGTGACCAACAAAAAATAACACGATGAAAGCGTACAAAATGCAAGACTAAAAAGTGCTTATATCTATTTCAATGACTTGTAATATGGTGAGATTTTTGTACCTACCTGCATTTCAAATTCCCTCTAATACGCAAACTGGTGCTCGAAGCTCATTGGTTGAAGTCTAATATGATGCGCAATATCTCACCCACATCGTTCCACCATGATTCGGCGGAAAAGCGGATTCCATCCTTGGCCTACTCCATTAAAGGCCGGAGCACTGGAAATTTGGCAACATGTAACGTGATCCATAAGTGTCGGTGTGGAAATCTGGTGGGGCAGCCCCCCAAGCTGATTGTTGGATATAGAGGACGGACCCAGTCCAGGCATCAATCTCATGAAGACAAATTTTTCTATATCTTTATTTTTGTTTTTCAATTTTAGTTTTACCCTACCATTTATAAAATTAATTGTATTTCGTATGAAAATTAAATTGAATTTTATTTTCTGTATTGTATTTAATACTTAGAAATATCTATATTGTACATTGTATGATTATATACTGTACATGTTCTGACTTGTCATACATGGCTTATGCTGTATTTATGTGATAAATATATTATTATTATTATTATTATTATTATTATTATTATTATTATTATTATTATTATTATATATTATATTAAAAATACATTTCTGTAATGTTTGAAGAAAAAATAATACAGCAAAATGAACTTAATGTCATTTTTAACAGTGCAATTAGCACTATCAATTGGAAAAGTTTGATGGAAAAATTTGGAGCCATTTTTGAGTAAATGGCATATGAGCGATTCTGAAAATGCGGAATTTTGAGCTCTTTTTCACAAAAACTTTGAAGTTTTCGAGAAACTTTATATGACATTATTTAAAGCACTTGTAATCTTAAATGCAATAATGTGGACAAATTACCGTTAATGTAAATATTAACGATGCGAGAAACGAGTAAAAAATACAGTTTTGTAATTTCTGAAAAAAACACAAAAGAATAGAGCAATATGGTGTTTATGTCATGTATATGGTACATTTGGCACTACCCCTACAAAAAATTTAAAGAAAAAAATAGGAGCTGTTTTCGAGAAAATCTTGTTTTTGTTATATTTTAATATTGCGCGAAAACGACTAGAATTTAAAAAAAAAGTATATGACCTTATTGAAAGAACTGATTATGAACAACAAATTTCGTTTCAAGGAAAAATCTTTCTTTAATTGTGTAGTTGTAGGAAGACAACGGAAATAATTCAAACTTTTGAAATCTTCAAAAATTCAGATATGTAAATCGAATCTATGCCACGTTGTAGGTGTATCTTACTCTATTCTTAGAAGAAATTTAAAGAAAAAATGTTGAGTCAGTTTTGAGAAAATTTTGAAAGTGTTCGGGGGGTTTTATGTAAAGAACCCCCAGATGTTAAAGAATGATTTTAAAAATCTCAAAGCTTCGACTCGTGCGAGATAGACAGGGGTTTCTTCCATTTGGAAGAAATACTATGTATGGTTTAGGCGTAAGCGGTATTCAGAGACGTACAGACAGACGGACGGACGTTTTGCCGTCAATAGGTTTTTCGGTATCAAGAACCCACAAAACAGGGATTCTGGCTACACCACGTGATAGAGGATTTTTTCTCAATTTAGCAACTGGATTTATCCACTTTTCGTTATTATACTGCGGTTTTTACACAGTTGGACCTCAAGGTCCGTGAAGGTCCGTCATCACGGTAGCATTTATGTACGATTTTTCGTGTGTTTCTCAATCGAGCCGCTCGAGTCGCTTTATCTGCGGCACTGCTTTTATACGGTCGCGAGCATGCGACACCTAGCTGCACTACTGAAAAAGACGCGAAAAACAGTGCCTAAATGCTACCGTGGGCCTTCAGTGTCCTTGAGGTCTAGTAAAAACTGCAGTATATGGCCCCGCAAATAAATTTTTCTGCCGAAAATCGGCCGTTTTTACGCGTAGCATTACATAGCTTTCTAAGTACTACGTTTATTACTTCGAACCTGAGAAAGTAATATATTATTACTTTCTAATTACTAATAACGGAGGCTCTCAGGGAAAATTTGTTTAATTTAAATGTAGGGACTTCAGGTATTTGCTCCTGAGCAATTGTCCAATCGGGAGCTTCAATATTAAATATTAAAGTCGTATCAATATTCGCGATTGGATAATCCTGTCCAGCTGTTGATATGTCAAAGTCACTATGTTTAAATCTGACAATATCAGAAGTACCGCATGCGAATGTTGTGTGCTCGGTGTAGCGCGGCGTTAATTATACAATGATATATAGGTGATGATAGGATTGACATTCGCCAGTACGGTCAATTTCTAAATAGTGTGTAAATGCTAGATTTCAGGATATGATTGTTTATTCGTGAAGATCAGGGCGACAAGATCATAATCATTAATGATCATAGTGTCGTACTAATTCTGTGGTGGTATACAATATCATTTCTGCTGACTTCAGAAAATGGATGTGGGTATTATAAAAATACAATGTCGGTTTTAATTACGAAATACCTGCTATTCGTGAATTATTGTTGTTGCAGAGTTTCAGTATTGCTGAAAATGTAATTTCTTCGCCGTTATGCTTTGCTGCTCGTCAAGGCAAAATTGATGTTGTGCAGCACTTGTTACTGAAAGGACATCATGTAAACTTGAATGATAATCGAGGTTGGACGCCTTTACATGAAGCAATAGCAAATGGACATCTCGATTGTGTCAGATTATTATTCCAACAAGGTAATTTCGGTTAAGTATCTTGAGTTGCAAGTATTGAGAAATGCAATTGATTGTGCAACCCTATTTTGTTTTTAGATGAATGTGATGAAAACGCTTGCACCTTTGATGGAATGACCCCCATGTATGTGGCATGTCAGTATCAGGACAGCATTGAACTTATTAAATTGCTTGTGGAACATGGTGTTAGTGTCAACAAAGGAAACACTGAAAATATTACTCCTCTTCATGTTGGTATGAATGTTTCTTATTGTTAATTTACAAACAAAAATCCTTTATAAAATCATCAAAACTGTCAACCAAGCATATACCGTAATTATTTAATATAAATTTCGAACATGAATACACAATTGTACAATTTGACATTACATTTCAAGAAATACAAAGGGAAAAGCTATTTTCTGATATATTTTGTGATGTAAGACATTTTTGTTTGGGTAGGATTTTACTTCTACAGGTTCATTTATTAATATTTTAAAATTATCAGAAAGGGAAAGAAAGTTATTAAAATAGGAGGATCTTTTCTGTTATACGTATACCAGTTCGCTAGACAAAAGTTTAAATTCCTTTGACTCAAAAAATTTCTTTCACATTCAAGGAATAGGTTCTCTACAATGTGAACAGATGATCATTGTGATGCTAGTCAATCAACATTTACATGGTACATTTAAATATTTGTTATTCACAAAACACACTTAGTATTATTACAATTTAATGGTAATTCTATTACTATATTACTAATTTATTAGTGCTCTATTGGCGACTGCTGCTCTGAAATTCATGCTAACACCCAATACAACTAATTTTATATTACTATTGGGTAAATCAGAAGTTTATGTTGAACTCTTCCTTGGATCCAGTGAACTAATTATTCGTATTTTTCACTCTATATTTAATTTTATTGCCAACACAATTTTATAACCATCGGATTTTGAAATGAAGTGGTCCATGACATGCTAACACATGCACTTAACTTTTAAAGAGAATTTATTTTGAAGGGAACAGTTACTATTAAGAGAATTTGTTTAAAGGGTTAGTGAATAAATAGACATTTAAAAAATTAACGCTCCTATTGATTGGCATTATATATTTTTGCAATGTGTTGTAAAAATTGATCATCTTGGTAGACAATACAAAACAATTTAAAAGACTTACAGTGTGAAAAAAATACACACAATTTCACATGAAAAACAGGCAATTTAATGCTGACACAATGAGAAAAATGTATCATGAAATGTTTCCACATACAATTAATATTTGATCACATAAAAAGCAACTTAGTAACGCATTTCCAAATTCATAATTCACGACCGGCCTAGACTCAATTCACGAGCAATAAAGGAACAATAAACCTTGTGGCCACCATAAACTTCCGATCAACCTACTACTTTAATTCATCTAAGAATTTCATATAAAAACTCGCTCATTGCTGCTTCGATTATAGCGGAGGGCAAAATTCAGTAATATTATTTAATAATTCATTAAATAAATTCTTTCCTTGGTTTCTCATCAACGACACATGAATTCACTTCCAGCATTGCATGACAAGTTCCACATTGCACCTTGTTACAATGTTTTGGTACTCTATTAGTGTTTTATTATTCATTGTCATATCATCACCGTGACACAGAACTCTTGGATCATGTATTATTCCTTTTTCCTTGAAGAAATTAATTACTTCTTCTCTGTTTTGCACTTTTCAGCGAGTGTGAGGAAATTTGTACTGGCTATTCTTAATAACAAATTACAACTATTCAAATGTTTCATAAATAAATCAAAAGAACGGACTAACCTCCCATACTAGTGAACTGTTGCATTTTCCCCACCATGAAAATAACTATTTCTAATAAACAAGGGATCCGAATCTTTCATCTAGTGAACTGGTATATGTATAACAGAAAAGATTCAAAAAAGAAATTTACATTACAAGTTAAAAGAACTAATTAACAACAACAGTGAGTGTTCATGGTCTACTTTTGTAAATTTTTTTTTTTTAACTTTTTAAAATTTTGTATTTAAAAATACTTGATATTCGATTGGTGTTGAAAAGCAATTCTGGTTAGCCTTTTTGGGAATTTACAGTCTTTTATAGCACAAAATCAAAAGTTACAATACTAGAATATTTAATATTGCATTCCCCTCTGATAATCTTTTCGTTGATATCTTGTTAGTTAGTTAGTTAGTTAATGCCTTATTTTACGTGGCGAGACTCAGGCCATCAGGCCCGCTCTTCCATCTAACCACGCAAATTTCGCTATGCTCCTTTCACCACCTAGCTGAGAAAGGAGGTATTATCTTGGGTGACGAAACAGGCGGAACTCAATTTTGCTCAGGGGCTTCATTTAGGCTTGAGGAGCTTTTACATGCAGTAAATCTACTACATGGGACAGCAGGCTTTACTTCCCCTCTGAAAGAAGGCGTACAAAGGATTTTTTCGCCCTTAAAAATCCACGGCTTCGATCGGGTTTGAACCCGCAAACTCGGGTACAACGTAGTCCGATACGCTAACCGTTGTACCACCGAATCCGCTTGATCTTGAAACTGTTAGCTATAGGAAAAGTATTGTGAATAGCTTGATTTCTCAAGTAACATTTTTGATTTCTAGTATTTTGTCAAGTCGTTTACCTGTTTAAATTTGTGATGGTACAGTTGTAATTTTGAGTTAAGAGATAGAATTATAAATATTTGAAAAGAAATTTTTTCTATTGCATTGTTCTAATCATATTAAAAAATGCCAGTTCACAACTTTCGTTCTATCTAATGAATAGGTTTAACAAATAAATAGGTTTGATACTTTTATTGAGAAGCTGAATATGGTTTATCACACCTCTTCAAACTCTAAAGTAAAATGCAAGTTTTTCCAGCTATCACAGGGTGGCCTGCGAACCTGGAATCCTTGAAAACCGGGGAAAAACCAGGAATTTGATACAGCCTGGAAAAAAAAAACGGGAAAAATTGGGAATTTGATTAGAAAACCGGGATTTTTCGTTGTTTTCAGATCCCCCCCCTCACACACACACATTTAGCACAAATTCACGTACGACATCGTGTTCAGTAAAGTGCAGAATACAACTCAGTACATGATAACGGTGAGTGTTTAAATCGATGTACATACGAGATATGTCAAATGGCTGCTTGAGGATCGCGAAGTTTTTGACTCGTGCATAACACTACTTCAAACACTGCCCCTTGTGTAGGTGCATTATTGGTGGAGTACCTAGCACCTCAGAGCACCTATGTTTGCCTGTGGGTTGCACGTGCATGGATGAGATATTTGCGGAACAAACGTCACACTGGGAACTCAATTGCTGAGTTTCGATTAGAGTCGCGACTTTTTTGATGACATGGGTGGTACCACATTGCTATTTTTCCGATTGAAACGACCATGTTATCACGTCCATGATATTCAAAGGGAATTTTAACTTCTTTTCTAGAAGAGCGCAGTCGAAGCTCTCTTTGCTTATAGCCTACCTATATGGAGATTAAGAGTGACAGTGCCCGAATTGACAGGGAACATGAAGAAAATGAACATGCAGTGATGATGACGGGGTTGCACGCCAGAAAATATGTGTAGAGCCTAATTCTTTCGCTGCATTGCTCTTCAAGGCAGCACAGGTAGTAATATGAAATTAAAGTTAAAATGTTGGTACAAATTTATGGTACTCAATTTTTTCAATTTTTCTTTCATGTAAAGTTTTAGAAATAATGCTAATATAATCCAAACCCAACCAATTCAAACGAAGTGCCTGTGGTGCATGCCAGCATTCATTTTGATAGCCAGGAACAGTAGTCATTTCAAACTTTTACAAATGAAACATACTATAATTAGCGATCAAAATTTCTTGAAGTAAAGACGTAATTTGTTACTTTGAAGTTAATTTTATGACCTTCCATTAATCTACTTTCTTGTATAAGAATAGCAATAGTTTCCAAAAGCCTCTCATAATGTTTATGAAGCCCAGGAAATTTGAAACACGCGACTGTTTGATGCCAAATTACCCAAAAATACTCGTAATTTGGAAAAATTCATCATGACCTTATTTGAACGGTTTTTAATGAACATATTTCATTAAGAAAAAAATTGTATCTTCTCAATTGAAGATATGAGAACACCCAGAAAAAATTTGATTTTTTTCATTTATCGAAAAATCGAGCATATCAACCAACATGAGACCTGCATCATTCTTCTAAGCGCACTTTATGCTATTTAAAGTCCAAATTGAATCAATAAAAGTTTAGCGTCTTTAAAGAAAAATTGTTTAAAAATGTCAATGTTTGACACAAGATTTCGCATAAAATACTCATATTTTTGAAAAATAGAACATGACATTATATAAAGATGTTCTTGATGAACAGATTTCACTAAGAAATCTAGTGGTGCTAAAACAGCACGTCCCTTCTCGCATTTAGTAATGGAAATTAAAGATTTTCAATGACCGCTCATCTATTCGTATTCACATTTAAAACAAAGGACACAATTTAAATATGAATAAGACAAATATAATATAAATATAATAAATGATAATAATAAAATGAAATATGAAATAATATACAAATCCTAACTGATTCAACTGCATAAGTTGAGAGCGAGCGACTGAAGGCTAGCAATCTTTATTTCATATTTATTTTGAATAGGTTTTAAATAATTTCTAAAAGATTAATTTGTAAACGTATAACAAAAATTCTAATTTAAAAAACCAAGAAATATAAAATAACATACACATTCTAACTTACGTACCATCTAACTGCCTCAAAACATATCTAAAATTACCATCACGAGATGCAGGATCTTCAGAGCGGCCGATTAAGTTTGCCGCATATGTACTCAAAAAATACTCATATTTTCGAACATGGCCTTATTTGAAGATCTGTTTTTGATGAACACATTTCATTAAGAAAAAAAATGTATCTTCGTAATTGTAGTTGTAGGAAGACGCCGAAAACATTTTGAATTTTTTCAATTTTTGACAAATCAGGGTTTTTAACCAACATGACGCCTGCACCATTCCCTTAAAAGTCCTTTACACTATCTAAAAACAAAATTTCATCATCTTCTTCTTTTTCTTCTTCTCTCTCTCTCTCTCTCTCTCTCTCTCTCTCTCTCTCTCTCTCTCTCTCTCTCTCTCTCTCTCTCTCTCTCTTTTTTTTTTTTGAGCCTCATGTAAAGTACCCTCCAAAATTAAAATATCGGTTTCAAATTAAGTGGCCGCGACATCAGCCCAATCGATTGGGGAAGATAAACCTTTTTGTAATTTTTGAAAAAACAAAACAAAAGAGCAAAAAGGTGTTATGTCGTAGAGTACATTGAACACTATCCCTACAAAAAGTGTAAAGAAAATATTTGGAGCAGTTTTTGGGAAAATCTTGTTTTTGTTGTTTTTTATTATCTCGTGTATTGCACGCAATTTCTTACTGAAATTTTGAACTACTGAAGTATACTGTCATTTTCTACTGAAAAAAAAAACTACTGACAAAAAAAAAAGCATGATCTTAATGAAAAAACAAATTTCATATGAAGCAAAAATTTGTCTTCAATTTTGTAGTTGTCAGAAGACCTCAAAAAAATTTCAATATTTTTCGATTCTCGAAAATTCAGAATTAACAGTAAAAAACGAGCATATGCAATCTTTATAAGTGTATTTTATTCTATTCTTTAAAGAAAATTCAAGCCATTTTTTGAGAAAATTTTGAAAATGTCCCAGGAGCTTCATGTAATGTACCCCCAAACTTGAGGGAATATTTTTCAAAATTGCAAAGCTTCGAATTGAGCTAGATCGATCGGGTAATGTCCACTTTGGAAAATGTATGGTTTAGGCACTATAAGTTGTGTTCATAGACGGACAGACGGAAGGACGGATGTTTGTAAAGAAAGAAAAAAAAAACTTTTTCGGTGCCATTAAGAGACCCCAAAACATGTATTTGCATTGAAATCTCGAATTCGATTTTTCGCAGCATTTCATAACTTTCTCTATACTACGTATATTACCCTTTATGTATTTACACAACACCCACGCTTTACATTTGCTAAGAAAGAAAAAACAACAAAAAGAATTTGTACTAGCGCACGTTCGTTGCCTTTACTAATGGACAGACGTACTTACATCAACAATGCTAGCAGCTGAACCGTTCAGACGACTTTTGCCAAAATTGGTATTCTGGAATCGATCTGATGCCGCGGCCCCTTGAATTTGAAACCGATATTTTACCCCTGGGACACATTGGGGGAGAAAGAAAAGAAAAGGAAAGAAAAAAAGCTTTATCATTTTTGATTAAATTTGGTTGATGGATAGTGTGAAGGACGTTCAAGAGAATGGTGTAGATCTCATTTTGTAACTCTGAATTGTCTCACTAAAAACTGAATTTTTATAATTTTCGAAAAATCAAAGTGTTTTTGGCGTCTTCCTACAACTACAATTATGAAGATAGAGATTTTTTCCTGTCATGTCCTTAATGATAGATTTTGAAATAAACTCGTGTACAATTTTTCGAATATTTGAGTACTTTTCACGTAATTTTGCGTAAAAGTACGGTCGAGAAAGTACGTGCTATTTTACCACCACTACTTTCTGTCTGGTTTAAAACATATATTAAGAAATATCCTATATTTGCACAAGTATTTTATCATTTGTAGAAAAGTCAAAAAACTCAAACTGACAAGCTCTTTCTAATGAATGAATGAATGCTCACAGATAAATAGATTTCTATGAAAAGATGAAACGTTTTAGAATAATGTCTCCATTTTAACAAAATATGTAAAATGTGCTCCTATAACTTCACATATATGCATCAAATATGCTCTAACATTAATCTACATAGCATCCAACTCTAAGCAAATTTAATGAAATTTCACTTAGGTATACGAACAAAAACTTGCAAATTCATAGAAATCTGCTGCCTAGTGATCACTTTGTTGCTTAGTGTGTTTATGCATGTTATTCACAAAGGAAATAAAAGCACAAAGGATTGAAACTGCATGAAATATCGATTCTTGAAACAACATATTAAAGTCATTCAATTGAATAAATATTGCCCTAGAGCATTTTATAGTTAGTTTTTTGTTTGTTTGTTTTTGAGATCTACTTCTGGAATTCTGCCGGTATTAAAACCCCTTCTTAAGTTTGTACAAATATTGTATGAAAATAATTCTTGTCTGAAGAAAAGATACTTTTTTATTAGCTCCTAAAATTCTATTGTTGAGTCATTAATTTTTTTTTCATTATATTATTTTGCAGCTAGTAAATCTTACAAACTTGATGTAGTAAAAGAGCTTGTTAAACATGGAGCAGATGTAAATGCCCAAGATTTTAATAATTTCACACCATTAATGGAAGCTGTAGATGAAGTAAGTATATTTATGTCAGTGTTTATTATTATTAACCAAAATTGTTTTGTTTAGAGTTGGTTTGTGAATTTATAATTTAAGTGCTTTTGAGTATACCACATCAGTAAGAATACTTCATAAGTATTAGAATTATTTGCTAAATAATGATGCTAAACCGCATTTACTTTCTCGTATTGTTGTGATGGTTCCATAACATGAAAATACTAGTTGTACCTGTGAAAGTGTAGTGTATTTGGAGAGAGGGTATTTGCAGTGATATCATTTTGACGATGAGCTTAGACGAGCATATTTATTTACCAAACAAACAACAGTCTTTTAGCAATGGAACTCAAGTAAAACAAAATACGTGCAACTGCCGCTCGTACACTACAGTTCCTCTTCCTCAGTTTCAAAGGTACAGAAAAACTTGTGATGTTGGACATCTTAGACACTTCCTATGGAACCATATCTCAAAACATTAACATGTCCTAGTTATTCTCTATCTTGGATGTACGAAATCTCTTGCAGCATTAAGTTGGACACATCCGACCTCTTTCTCATATGACTGCCTGTGGACGAGTTGTATTCTGAGTGTTAGGAAGCACTGAGAAAGGAATTTTCACACGGCTGGCCACTGGAGCGACACGGAATTGTTAAAATTCAGTTCTGGGAAGAGAAGGGGATGTTGCCACAGTCCATCCACTGTAACGCGCTTCTCTCCAACTTCTCTCTTTCTTACAGGCAAAGGATTCTATGCCTTGTTTACGAAATATTAATTATCGGGACCTGTAAGTAAGAAGATTAACGTTTCTAAACGAAAAAGAATGTCTCGGTGAATGAAGAAATGAGCTGCTTTTGTTTAAAGGATTTTCAGTATGATCTCTTTAATCATGTTCTCACATGGGAAATGGCTCAGCAAATGGTCTTTGAGTTTGGAAGGTGGTGGACTGACCGCAGTGGAGAAATGGGGTGGGGATGAGGCAAGGAAGGGGCCCTTGTGATGCCCCAGGCATTTTCAGGCCCACAAATCCCTAAATCGAACTCGTTGGGCAGGCATAATCTACCCCATCTGCTTTGATGTCATTATGGCTCTGAGCATTAAGGCCATACAAAACTTTCCGTCAGATCAGTCTTCACAAGCAATCTGAAGTTGAGGTAGTTTTGTTGATCTCAGCGAGTAAACATCTGCATCAATATGACACATAAGCTAGAGGAAGTGTCTATTGAAAGAAAAAAGGAGTCATTGTTCACTATAGTGTTTAATAATAACAATATTATTATTATTATTATTATTATTATTATTATTATTATTATTATTATTATTTATAATTAAGGCTGGTGTGATTAAAATAATGATTTTTACAAAATCAATGATTTAAATCAATATTTATTATTTGTAATATTTGAAAATATATTTGCATTTTAAATATTTGTAAAATAAAAATTACTTAGGTAAAAATACCTAAATCAATGAAGAAGTTGATACAAAGAATGTATTATATTTTCTATACATGTTTTCACAAAATTGAACAATTTTGAGAAAATAAAATACAATGTAATATACAATAAAATGAACAAACTTGTGAAACAACAATAAACAATTTGTAGTAGACTTATATACTAATAGATTTATGTGCTCCATTAGTTTTTATCCAGCATTTAATTGTGTGTATGAAAGGTAAAAACTAACTTAGCTTCAATACCGCCCTAACACACACGGAGCTAATTTCGAGAAAAACATATTTAAAGCTTCAACAGTGTCTGTAATTCTATATTTATTTTAAAATACTTGCTAAACCCATTTAAAGGACATCAAAACATGGCTCACCCACTCGCTATATTGGCGTGTGCGTGGAATTTTCCACTAAGTTCCGCCTGTCTTTTAAATTAACCTAAAGATCAGATTCTATAGATGTTACTCGTAACCAATTTCCGAATTTTTAAATAATTTGGGTGCCAAAATGGTTACGCTTGAATCCCTGATTTTCGGATATATTGCTAATAAATGTAAATCCCGCTAGCTCGGTCAACGGGTTTTTGTGAAATAATTGTTGCTACTTACTCCGCAACCAATTACTCCATCTGCCATCCATACGGTGTGGCGAGGAATCTGAAAATAATTCTGAAATGTCTACTCTAGGATTGCATGTAATGGCAAATGAGAATCCGCTTTCTTTCAAACTATGAATTATAATTTATTATGAATGCAAAAGTTATCAAGCAATCATTAATTATTACATATATTCGTTAGGTTATGACCACTTTTCTCGTTATTGCAATAACAGCGTTATAGAACCTTTTATCCTTTCTTGCCTCTTCGCGCGTACATCGCTCGATGTCGCCACAGAGAGTAGACCGAACTTCCTTGTTGAAGTCCACGATGATCAGCGACCAAGTCTACCGACCAACTTCCTCCAACTACTTCACAAGCACTGCCTATACTTTTCGTATTGCACCTCAGGTGGGCACCTATTTCAAACCGATTACTTTTTCGAAGACGGATTAATATCCCTCTAATATTATTTTCTATCACCTAACCTGGCAATTCACAATTCACTGGTAAAATTTCTAAATCAAGTCTTGTAACTCCACCGCGAAAATATTCTAAGTTCACTTTCCAGTTCACTCATGAAAATATTACAAGTCTGAGTTTGCAATGGTACAACATGTAAATTTTACAAGTTCCAGTTGCACACCTAATGCGGAAATATTCTAGGTTCAAGTTCAATGTTTACTCTCAC
Source organism: Teleogryllus occipitalis (assembly GCA_011170035.1). Lineage (NCBI taxonomy): Eukaryota > Metazoa > Arthropoda > Insecta > Orthoptera > Gryllidae > Teleogryllus > Teleogryllus occipitalis. The sequence goes on from BLKR01002848.1 coordinate 13,751, forward strand.
GAGATATCACAAGTCCCGATTTGATTATTAACCTCAGGAAATTTTCTAAGTTCCTCAAATATCACTCAAACTTAATAAAACGCTCAAGCGATCCGCTCACCACCACGACTCGAGACGGAATGCCCTAATTCCCAATCTGGTCAACCCTTCAAAGCTAGCTGTGTTTATCTCTATTATTTTAAAACCAATCACAACTTCGTGATCACTACGGTGCACCCTGCACTAGCTTCTAAACAAACTCGTTGTTTCGCATGCCTCCTGTGTGGTTACATCCCAGCTCTCACAGTTACTAAGGTGCCCCTGCACATGTCTCAGAATGAACTTGTGTTGCTATGGTGCCTCCTCTGTGTTTACCTCCCAGCTCTCAGTTACTAAGGTGCCCCCGCACCAGTCTCATGACGAACTCGTGTTGCTATGGTGTCATCTGCCTATCTGCACCATAGAAACCCATGTCTTTTGCGATATCTACAATATTTCGACCTTTATTTGCCTAAATAAATGTCCGTCATTTTTGGTATGTCACAACATCTTAAAGATGACTCATACTGGAATTTTATTAATACCTATTTAAAGAACAAAATTAATATTGTTTAAACTATTGAAAACAGTAGTTAGCTTTTTATCTCTCTCGACAATTTTTTGCTGGCAATTCGATGCAATATGCTGGTTATTCCCTGCGGCTATGACAAGTCTTTGTTCCAGAACTAACTGATTTGTTAGACCCTTCATTTAGTCACATATTTTGAATCATCATTGCCGCAGTGGCTACAGGTTGCAGAGTAGGAAGGCTCCGGTCCTCCAATTCTTACTGTAGATTGACGTCTACGGCTTTATCAAATGAAAATTAAAGGTTTGGTTATAAGCAGAGTTTGAGGTGTTCATTGCACCCTACAATGCATTGGTCAAGCAGCGCCTTCGGTAAATGTGAATTGAAGTTGCAAGTTGATGATAATTGTTTTGCAACAAACTCTGCCAACGGCTCTTTCGAGTTGACGTTGATTGCAGAATTTTTGTCACTCTGTCACTTCCAATGTAGAAGGCACGATGTGCGCATTTCAACTAATGTTTTCAAAATGGGATATTCAGGTGTCAGTAAATCAGTTAATAGTAAGAAGTATGCGTCGCCGATTATAGTAATGAACACACTCGTATGCAGTTCGAGAATTTCATTAACAATCAGGAAGATCTTGAATACAGAAAATCGGCAGACAGCAGAATCGTACAGAGCCACATTTCCTACAATGCCAGCAATGCGGGAACTTTCAGTTTGGGAAGATTTTGTCTTAGCCGATCCCGTTTTAGGCATAATCTTACAACGATTGTGCCAAAATGTAGTGTATTTTGAAAGACCGTATTCACAGTTAATCGTTTAACTGTGGAGGTTAAACAAGTATATTTATACTCCAAACCTAGAACAGTCTCTCCTAGCAACGTAACTCAAGTAAAACAATAGGGGTCTGGCGCACATACACTACATAAAACGTTTCCAACTCGCAAAAATATTTACCCAAACTTGGATTTGAACTTAGGTGCACAAACTTCACGAGCAGTCATTTTATCCAGTACGCATCAAAGACTTACCAGTATCAACACTTTCAGCGAATAAAGAAAATGAAAAAGTTTTCTAATGTTCAAAATTTCAGAGATGTGATCTTCGTTGTCAAAGAAAAATTAAAATCACTTTTTAGTAAATTTAGTATTTTAGGCCACATCACCCAGATAGAGCAGAGAATGGATTTGGCGCATCATTTAGGTGAAAATCTTATATATGGATAAGGCGCTAGTGTTGTTCACAGATGTTTTGAGAAATCCACGCAACTCAGGGACTCCCAAACTGTGGATTCTGACTTTACTACATGTACAAAAAAGTAATATACAGCAAATTGATGCAAACAAAATTCACTTTTTGCTAGCAGGGCCACCAGAGTTTTTTTCTGCCGAATAACCAACACTTGTACTAGAACCTGAAATTTGTGGAATATCAGCAATAAGAATAATTCATTGTAGTGTAATTTTAAGTAGAGTGGTTCTGACATGCTTAAATAATGGAGAATCAGGAGAAACTTCTGGGCTTGTCAACCATAGCGCTGCAGTTCGAATGTCACTAGATAAATATTTTTATTTCTCTTTTGAAGACTGGAAAACAGACATAAAATTTAATTTGTATTGTTATGAAATAAAATAATTGAAAAAAGTTGTCTGCTGTCTAAAAATTTAAAAGGTGCTTGTTCGTAAAAGAAATACTAATATAAGAAGACAGTATAAAATTGTATTTAGGAAATAAATATTTTTATCTTCAAACTTTTTGTAGTTATAGCCATACTCGGAAGTCAATGGCAGAAAGTCATTTTTATTTTAACTCTTGAATTTTCAGAATTGAAGATAAGTATTTTTACTTAGGAATGCCGTGCTTTGGTTGGTTAGGGATTTTTCAATTGATGGCTGAAGTGTTAGTTGGATAAAAGTTGCAATAATGGTAATACCAATAATATAAGAAAGGTACTTTTGTGGCACCACTATATCTTATTCAGAAGATTAACACGAGTAGCTTAGCAATCATTTAATTAGATGATAGCTAAGCTCCAAAAAGATTGGTTACATGCTGTATGAAAATAGTCAAATATTTTCTAAATTTGTTTATTATTACTGTTTATTAATTGAACTTGGAGGGAGATTGGCCAAGCCATAAAAAACTATCTTATGAATATTAATAATGTTGGTAAAGGTGACGTCATTCATTACCACTTATTTGCCATACCTCACAAAACCATCATTAACCATGTGGATTTAATGATGACTGTACATTGAAACATTGATTTTGTAAAGTGTAATGTTGTTTCTGTTCATCATTATGAATACATTATTGGAAAAATGTCTGTTTGTGTCTGGCAGGTCAGAAGTAAATGGAATCATAAAAATGAAACACCACTGGAAGTAATTCGTTTTCTATTAGATAATGGTACTAATGTTAATTTGACAGATTTACATGGGCGTACTGCCTTTTTTATTGCTGTCTGTGTAAACTGGAACGAATGTGTAGAGCTTCTTCTTGAATATGGCTCGGATGTGAATATGAGGTAACAATTGTAATTTTCGTTATATTCTTGTTTTGATTTCTTCAAATGAAAATCACACTTTTATAATATTCTGACAGTTTGTAGTTCCCAAACAACTGTCACTTCTGAGTTTCAAAGTTAGAACTACCACTTGTAACTCAAACTTATTAACCTTTACTAAATCTTTATTAATGACATGCATTTCATCAATATATATTGGTATTGTTGACACCTTTGATTCCAATGGAAAATTGATATTTGTGCTGATGTAGTACTTATTAGAGCAATCTTTCACATGTTTCACCTTCTTTCTCTCTCTTTAGCCTAAGCCTCTTACTATTGTGGGTTTATGCCATCCTCAGGATTTTGTCCTTTACTATAAGGTGACAAATTCTAAGAGTCTTTGTTTCTCAATTGCGAACATGAATATGAGATAAAAAAAATGAGGACAGAGTAATAAGGATAGAGTGATGCTAATGACAGAGTTGGCAGTTATAATGAAATGAAATGGAAGTGAAGGGACTGGGTGGGCAAAGGGACAGTTGAAATTGGATGGTGGAAGAGAACTTGCTTGTAAATTATGCTCGTTTAAAGTGTGTTGTAGTTTTCTAATGTTTTTTGTTTGAAAAATATTTAGATCCATTCTAGTGAAGGAACACTGTATAAATTGTTATTTAAGTCAACTGGTTAAATGTGGTGTTTAGCCCTTTAAAGATGGAATTATTTTATTATTATTATTATTGAAAAATTGTTTTATTTTGCATTTAATTATTTCTTAGATGTTGAAATTGCATCTTAGTCTTGGATATTGATTTGAATTTTATTTGTCATTTTTTGTCTTCATTCACAAGTTGTACTGCTAGACTCTTACACAGTAAATTGATGAAACTTTCAAAACACTTCTCTAATAAAGCTCAGATGTATAAAAATTTTTATGACTGTCCCTCTCTCCTCCTGTTACCTCTTCCAGTCCTTCTCATCTTAATCCTATATTCTGTCCAGGCTCCTGCCCTAGACACTGACCCCTCTTCTGCCATCCAACCTCGCTCCTGACCCCTCTTGTGCATCCGCGTCTGTCTTCCCTAACCTCAGACCTCACTTCTGTTCCCGTTTTCACCCTCATCCGTTTCCAACCTCCACCCTCACCTCCATCCCTGCTTACACTCTCACCCTTTGTGATCACTATGCCACTGTCCTTGCCATCTCCCTCGCCCTTGCGTCCACCCATGCCTTCACATCCGCCTACCCCCTCTCGCCCTTTCATGCCCTCCCTGGCTTCTGCCTGTGCTTCCAGTGCTTTCTCACCTCTGTCCCCACTTCCATCTCAGCCCGTATGCACCATCACTTCCACACATAGCTCTGTCCTGTCACCTGTGCCTGCCCCCTCGCCTCAGTCCTTACCTCTATCTCCACCCTCTCCTTCACCTGTGATTTAGCCTATGCCCTCCCTGCTGCTCTTGCCTCTGCCTTTGCCTCCACTCATGCCTCCACCCTCGCTTTTGCATGTTATATGAGTCACCTCTAACTTCACCTCTGCCAGTGTACATATGCTGATATTTAGCATATTTGTAGAAAAGGTAGTGGTTATTTCCTAGCAGGACAATAATGTGCCAGAGCATTAGATCCTTTAAATCCTCAACCAAGTCCAAAAAAATCCTCAAACAACCAGTTCATATATATAATGAAGGTTTAAATAGAATGAATTATATATATTAATTATAATTATTTATGAAATAATATTTGTTTACACCTTTCTCAAGATGGCATGTGGTTTTATATTCACAGCTTTCTGTTGCCATTCAAATCAAATAATGCACTGTCTGGAATTTGTGTTATTAATCCAATTTACAAAAATTATGTTCCTAGATAGGGCAATTATGGTTGTTGATTCAGAAACACACTGACAGGCTTTAAGGTGTTAAACATTAATAGTGTGTTACTTTACATTTTTACAATTGATTCTGTACTCAGCAATTGGATGAGAATTAAATTATTTGGTTACAGTATTTGTGAATTAAAGTTTTTATATTTTGTTTTCCTATTGCAATGAATTTCCAGGACAAATGATCATCGAACTGCTCTCTTCATTGCTGCTGACAAAGATAATTTACCCCTTGTGAAATTATTACTTAATTATGGGGCAGCAGTTGATGTAATTTGTGACAATGGCACAATGCCTCTTCATGAGGCAATTCATAATGGAAATGTGAGGTACTGTATATGTTAACAATGTTTCTAAAAAGAATGGAATTTGTAATTGTTTCGTAGAAAATGTACTTTTTTGAAAATTCTTTTCACAATGTGGGTAATCTAGGAGTATTTTAAGAAATTCATTTCTATTTTGATTTTCTCAATGATTTCATGATCATAATATAGTATTATGCAAGTTGGCAGTGAGGTTGTTTCTTTATATTTACATTCATGGCTGTTAATTTTTTAAGAATGGGTGTGCTACTTGTTAAACCCATTATTTGAAACACATACTCAGAAACTTTGTTAAATTTTATAGATTGAGGTTTGTTAGTGTAGTATTCTTTAATACAAAGAATGTTTTATTGTATATGAATATAAAGCAATTTCCTGATATTTTGGAATTTTGACTTTTGGGGTTGACTTAAGGAAAGTTATTCTCAAATACAGAGATTCTCTAGAAAGGGAAAAAGATTTTGTAAGACATTCGTTAATGTTATCAGTACATTATTTTTTTATACTTCGTTATTTGCCATTGAAAAGTATTTCATTGAAGTCTTTTTGTGTGGTAAAATAATTAATTCTAGGGGCCATCATCTTGAAAACAAATACTCATGTACTTTGATTGTATTCATAAGGATATTTAAAATTATTAGAAATAAATGTTTTATTCTTTTGATGTGTAGTGTGGCAGAAGAATTAATGAAGAAAATTAATGTTAAAGAAGTCATTGCAAGAAATGAGAGAAAACTTCAAAGCTTCTTAATTTTTGCAATTGATTCAGGCTCGTAAGTAAGAAAATGTTTTCATAAAATAAGTCATACTGTAAATATTAGTTGTTTTCATTAAGGTTTTCTCATAATGGTTCATTATGAATTTTAATAATCAGTTCAAATGTATTGTGTAATGGATTTTATTGTTCAGGAGTTTTTTCTCACTGTTCCCTCTACATTCAGGCTACAATTCCATACATCCTCTGTTCTGTTTCACTTCATAAAATTGGAGAATGTTTTATTAACCTGTCCTTTGTGAGTGTTGGTTGTTATTTGTGTAGCTATACTATGAAATCAAATCATATAGTTTGCTTACTGATGCCCATAAGTTTTCTGTAAATTACGAGCAAAAATTTTGTGTTTTTAAATGTTGCTAACCTTGCTTTGATATGATGTTCTTATATTGATATTCTTCTTGATATGACATCTTAAAACATAGGATGGAATTTTGATGTAACCTTCCTCTTCCCTTGAGCAATAAACAGTTGCAAGCAAAAACTCTCTGTGAACACTGATGACAACATTCCAGTAAAAATGTTGGCATGAAACAGAAGCTATGTGCTTTCACAGATGAGAACTTCTCTTTGTGTTTGATAATATCTAAAGAAATGACTGAGGCAGATAAATCCACGTCCTTCACCGGAGGTATCTCAAACTTCTGAGAAAGTTACAAGGACTTATAGTAGCAAGAAGTGCAAAATTATTGAGAAAGTTGCAAAGGCATGCAAATTGGAAAAGGGAAACAAGGTTTAGCAATACTTGAAGTAATGCTTTGGATGAGGCTTCTGCTTACAGTGGATTAAGTATTTCAACAAAAAAAGTAAATAACTCTTTACAATCCCAAGAATCACCTGTTATCTTTTTTTCATAACATTAAAGGAAATTGATTTATCATACTCTGTTGCTAAATTTTTTTACTTACTATTTCCACCAACTTTTCATAGATCTTTGAAATAAAGGGTGATTTATAATATTTTATGTGTTAAAAAATTATTTGTCTTATTAGTTACTATTTAAACTGAAACATTTGATAAGACGAAAGTAATTGTAATAAAACAAGATTCATCACTTCAGGCAAACGAAGTCATTATGTTTCCCAAGTCAAGAAATTAACCAGTCATGCAGTTCAAAATATGAGGGGCAATTTATGAGATTTGAAATTTATATCAAAGATATACTGAAAGCAAAGATCAGTCAAACTATAATGAAAAAGTTCTGAATATACTGAACACAAACCTTAGTATTGAATTATTTCTCAAATTTGAATATTCCTTTCTTAATAATCTATGTACAAATTTGTCTTTTAATATTATTATTATTATTATTATTATTATTATTATTATTTTGACACTAAAATATTCATGAAACAAAGAAATTATTAGTTTTTTAGTATTTTAATTGTAATTGAAATCCCTCCCTCCCCTACCCTGTTTTGAATTCATGAAAATATGGTTTAATTAATTAAAATTTAATTATGATATAAATTAACCCATGAACATTCCTTTTCTTTTAATTAAGTTAGTCTTATTTACTTTAGATTGATCTTAGGTTAATGTTCTGATCAGCAAAATAGTACATCAGACTTTTTTTGAAGGGGCAATAAACTTTGTTGCATTATAATCACATAAGAATGAATTCTTGTGTACTAATTTTGTCAACACAAATATTGTTTTTAAAGAATTTGTAACTACTTAAAATATTATAAATCAAAAATTTTGCTGCAGATCTTTGAAAACGTGGTGAAAAGATGAAAAAAAAAGTAATGTAGACTTACTTTAATTATAAGTTGACTGTAATTTTTAAATTATGACATTCTATCTTAAAATATAGAATAGAATTTTGATGTAACCATGTCATTATTATTGTTGTTATAAATCTGAAATACTTCACAATATTTAAACATTATTTAAGGGTTCATTCTTTTCTTCTTTGTATTAGAAAAAGAAGAAAGAAAAAGGGAAGGTTGTTATCATTGAATTTGACAAGAAAGTAATACGAGACATAATTCACCATTTTTACACAGTGGAAAAAGTCATTCCATCATTGGAAAAGCTACTTCCTTTTTTGCAAGAAAATATTAATTGGAAGTGGGGGGAATTTTTTTGGAAAAAGTTCAGAATAGGAGAACTGTGCTTCTTGAAAGTGCAGATATTGCAGGCTTGATTTATTGTTCATATGAAAAATGGAAGAAAAAAAGAAAAAGAAAAAAAAAATTTAAAAGTGATGTCTTTGGTGTCACTTATTACGACATTCCTCCAAAAGATTCATTGTAACAAGTATTGGTTCCCAAAGGGGTTTATTTCGGGAAGCTCATTTAATCTTTAAAGACAAATCTACTACCGGGCATTATTAAGAACAGATGAATTCAGAAAATTTTGAAAAGTGGTTGGGTTCAAAAGTACCTAAGAATCTGCCTCCTGAATCTGTAAAAGTGCTGGATAATGCTTTGTATCACAGCAAATGGAAAAAAACAACAACAAAAAACAAAAACAAAACAAACAAAAAAATGCAGATAAGGCACCAAAATAACCATGGTGCAGTGTTTAGAAATTAAGGTCATTTCATGGGATATATCAATGAGAAAAGAAACACTAATTCAAAAAATTAAAGAACATAAGCCCACCCTTATGACATGTTATAGATGAAATGGCATATCATTGTGATTTGAACCCCATTGAACTTGCATGGCTAAACTTAAAAGGTATGTCAGAGAGCAGAATATTTAAGGAGATATGTGTGCAAAAAATGTGCTTAAGCTCACAAAATCCGCTTTTGCCCGTGTTTCACCTTCAGACTGGAAGGTTACTGTACGCATATACAGAAACTTGAAGCAGAATATTTGGCTAAGGATGACATTGTAGTTAATGCCATTGATGACTTTATTATTAACATCTTTTCTCAATCCAGAGATGGGAGTGAAGATCGTTATACTTCAGAGAACTCTCAAAATTGAGATTAACCTATCAATTAACCCAATTATGACACTAAGCCCAGATTGATATGATAAACTTGCTTTCAAAAGGTTGGATGGTTGGGAGGGCAAGTAGGGAACTCGAAGTGTAGACACCTTATCATGGTGAGTTCTGGGTAATTTGAATAAGAAAACTTGTCAAAATTAGCAAAGATCTACACATAAGCTGACAGCTTAAGTACATTGTAATTCATCATAGTGTCCCTGCTGTTGTCTACCTGAAACAATGACCTGGCCTTGCCAGCTGCAGATTTGACATTGAGGTTGGTATTGTTTCGGATACTCTAGTGCCTGACTTTGTAGCAAATACCTCTACCCTACCCACATTTTTTCAAGGCATCAGTCTAGAAATGTTATGCAGATACAGTCAACTCTGGTTATAATGAACTTCTGGGGACTAACATTTTTGGTTCACTATATCTGATGATGTCAGAACTAAATAGAATTTCTCGATAACGATTGGTTGGATTAATATAGTGATACAGCAAAATATATTAAGAGCACAAACTGAAAATTTCAATATCTTTATTTGTCGTTAAAAATCAATTTATTTTCAATTGTTCACTTCATACTTTTTCACTAGTAATTTCTCTAGATCCTTCTCCAGAGTTTGTGCTCTCTCCATAATTGATTCTGCATTGCCCTCTGGGTCTAAGTATCATAATGCAGTCTCAACACCCGTTAATGCCTCTTGCACTGTTAGAATACTGTCCCACTCTCCAAAGGCCCTTATACTCTCCTAATAAAATACGAGATGCTTTCGGTAGCGGGATGGCGCAAGTGGTAATGAAATGAATACCTTTTTCGCGCTGCAAGGTGGGTATCACCAGGCAGTGGCAGTTGCATGCTTTCTGTTGCCTACGTAGCACTCAACATGCTTTATCTCGCTGAATATCAAGTATCACCAAAATTGAAACTGAAGCAAGCAATCACACATCGTTACCAGTTGTAGCCCACGCAGGACTCGGCCTTTTTTTTTCCGCAGTAAAACTCAAGTGGCCTAAGGTGATCAGTAAGATCCCCGTTCCAGGTCTGCTACCTTCACTTCAGGGGAGACTTCTATTATGGCCTTTGGCTAACATTTTTTCAAGCTGCCAGAGTTGGAATTTGTGGCTCTGAGACTATATATTCTTTTCCAGGAGGGAATTAATTTCCAGGACATATTTCCTATGTTCACTATAGCTGAAGTTCAGGTTCACTATAACCAAGACGTCTTATGCTTATTTGTAATGTAAGTGAAACAAGACCAGTGAATTAAGTTCGCTATATCCGAGTTCACTGTAACTGGAGTCGACTGTAATACTTTTATTCATTATTCAACTATATAAAGTAATAGTGTGGGGAAGGGATGTAATAACTTAAATACCTTTTGAAATTATTACTTAAACTGCTGTGTTTATTCTGGAGTATTTGATCAAATTTATTTTTTGCATACTTCCATGAGTGAATTTATTTTGGACTATTGGTTTTTCTTTCTTGGAATCTCTTTTCAGGGTAGCCTCTTTCTGGAAAACAAAGAAAAATAAGGGAATTTCATTTTAAGAAAATATTTTTAAGTAAAGAAAGGAAAAGTCTGGGAAATTTGTTCCAGGAATTGACTGGACACATTGCTTTTGTATTTCATTCATTGGAAGTTCACATTACCCAATTTTCATTTATATTATTACTTAGAAGTTTTATGCAATTAATTGTTCATTAAAGTAATCATTAACCAGATTTAAAATTAAATTTCTTTAATTTATTTGTAAATGACCTATGTCTATTATTTTGCTGTTACATAGGCAAAACTGACAATGTACACTTTTTATGAAAATTAGTTACATACACTTTAAGGAGCAAGAAAGTGTACTTAGAATTGTCACTTAATGTTACCTGAATTACACTTGTCAGGCACAAAAAAAGAAAAATACTTAGTCTCTCATGTAAAACACACTCTTCTTCAAATGGCCATTTTTGCAGGCACATGTAAATGTCTTCTCTTCTTCTGCTGCACTTCATGGATTAGGCTTGAGTCTGTTTCACAAGTTTTCCTTCCTTCGTTTTTTGGGTCTACCCACGTCTCTTCTTCCATGCAGTAGATAAAGTTATGTTAATTTAGATAGTCTATTATCCATCCTTTTGTGTATGTTGATACCAGTTGTTTCGGTATTTCGTTATTTTGCTTCCAGTTTCTTCGGCATATAGTTTTTCCCTAATCTTCTCGTTACAAATAGGATCTTCTTTCGTGCAGCCTACCATTCTCCTCAGAAACTTCATTTCAGTGGCGTGTATTCTACTTAAGGTTCTTTTTTGTTGGTACCCAACTTTTGCTGCCATACAGAAGCGTGGGAAGAGCCATAATCTTATAGAACTTTATTCTTGTATTTTGCCTTGTCTTAATTTTTAATGTATTATGTATAGAACCACAAATTCTTTGGAACCTTGCCAATTTAATGTTGATATCTTTACTGGTATCTTGATCGAATTGACAACCTAAATTGCTGAAACTGGAAACTTGCTCTAAAATTATTTTATCCAAAATAATTTTGGATCATATTGGATGTTTTCCCCAAAATGCCATCACCTTTGTTTTTTCTTTCGAAATTCCAATATCGTATTTTTTTAAATAAATTATTTAAGTGGAATAATGCATATTGTAAATTATCTTATGTTTCCTGTAATATTAAAGCGTCATCTGCATAGAGTAAAATATTTAAAGTATTTTCTTTTGATATCTTAATACCTTTGTAAGTAATTTGCTTCCAATTTTGGATAATGTCATCAATATAAATATTGAAAAGTGTTGGTGAGACTGGATATCCTAGTCGCACTCCTCTGTTTATCAATATTTTATCATTTCATTTATTCCTACTTTTATTACGATTCTAGAGTTTTTATACAAGCTCTTTATTGCTTCTAATAACTTTTGAGGATAGCCATTATTTTCCATTATAGACCACAGTTTCACTCTTATTTACATTATCAAAGGCTTTTACAAAATTATGAACGTTATGTGTGTCCTTTCTTTTTTCTATTATTTGTTGCAGTATGAATATATTGTCTGTACTTGATCTTCCTTTTGTAAACCCATTCTGTTCTTCATCAATGAGAGTTTCTGAGATACATTTTAGCCTTTTATTTAATATTCTAGCGTACAACTTGTATACTGAATGTAAAATGCTGATTCCTTTGTAGTTCTTACAATCTTTGCTATCACCTTTCTTGAATATGGATATTACTTTTGCTGTTTTCCATGATTCTGGTATTTTATTAGTTTGCCAACAATAATTTACTATGTGTTGCAGTCACCAGTGGAGCATCGTCATACTTTAATAGTTCTGCATTTATGTTGTCTATTACCATTGCTTTCCTATTTTTAAGTTCTTTCAAAGCCTCTTGGATCTCGTTTATCCCATGGTTATGAGTTGTAGTGGTAGTACATTGATTCAGAATGCCAGTAACATTCTACATCACTGTTAACTAAGAAGAATAGTCTCTTTTTTTCACTATTAACTCAGAAGAACTCTCTCTTTTTAAAGTTATGCAGGGAATGTATCTTGCAAATGAATTCTTTTATTCTACTGTCTACATGAAAATAACAAGTATGCGGGATATTATATCACAATGAGGAAAAATTCCTGCCAAGGCAAATATTCCGTGAAGAAATGAAATTGGTCCCCATGTTTTTGGATGAGCCTTTGATCTCTAGGTGGTTAAAGAGCAAAATGATTTGTATGAAAAATCTTAAGAGGAGCCCCTGCCCTCCCAAAATTTCAAATGATATCTCAACCATCTATCTTGGCAATCTTGGGGCTTCACAATCTGTACACAATATTAGGCACATTGCATTTTATGTATTACAAGGAGTAACCCTTCAAAAATGATTATACAAAATCAAACACCCAGAACATTCATTATAATAAATCATAAAACTCTGTTTAATTTTTTTTGTACTACATTTCACACAATTTGGCCACAATCAAGATCAATTTAGGGAAACGTACCTAGTGTTGCTGAAGTTTGCCAATTCCCCAAACCCCAAAGAAACTCCTTCTACTGAATTCTGTGCCATAAAAATTACTGAATTGTATTAACAAAGTCATTCCAATAGTACCAAATGAGGCTGTGGTTTCATAGTGAAGTCCAATCTCAAAAATCTTTGTTGGCTGTGTATCCTTAAACCATAAGTAATGTTTTTTTATATTACAAGTTTCCATCTTGCACAGACTTAACCACCCTATAACTGGAAATTGTTAAAGACAATAGGGAACTTTGAGTATTTTAGTAAATGATAGGTGTTTAATATACAATTTCCAATTCTCTACATATCTGATAAACAAATTCTAGAATATGGTGTTATTGTCAATGTTTTTCTGGTATTGTTGGTATGTTAACAGTATTATGTACATTCAATATGTTTTTTTTGTTGTATTTTTATAGATTAGAATGCTTCAAGTTGGTAATGGACAATAAATTATATTCTTATGTGGATTGTCTTCCCTTTTCTGTAAGGGATTCACCTTCACTGTTGAATGAAATTAGTTTCAACCACTATTTGTATGTCTCTCCTCTGAGCTTTGTTTTGTACCATCACTTCCAAGAACGGTATGCCCCACCAATGCTGCAGTGTCTTCTTGACTCTGGTGAATATTATTAATTCACTAAAGTGTTGCTAAATTGAATTTTGAATTACATTTAAATTCAATTCAAGCATTGAAATTTTATTTTATATTACGCTGTGAATTTATCTTTATTCTCTCTTTTTTCAGGTGATTTTTCTGTAAATGCTTATACAGGAGATTTCATGCCGCCTCTAGTGGCTCTAATTGGAGGATTTATTAGTGATTCCAAAACCATTGAAGAAACTAAGCTTAAGTGTTTTTCAAAATTACTTGAAATGGGGGCAGATATTGATTATAACAGTGTGTATGTTCAAGTTATTTGTTTTACATATTTCTTTGATTCCAATGAGGCAAATTGAATGTACAATTCATTTTTTTTTTTCAGCAAAACTCACCCTGAAGATTTATTACTTCCTGATGCCCTGCGAGCAATAATAATTCCCAGCAAATGCAATGTACAACAGAGCCTACTCTTGCAAGTGTTAGCTCATAGTTTTGCATGCAACTGGGATGACCTTTTGGATTGGTTGGTGAAAGACCAGACTTGTAGTGCATTTGTCCTGAGTGTTTTAATTAAACTTGGAATAAGGCCAAAACAGTCATTATTACAAATATGGGATCAGATTAAGCATTGTTCCTGTAATGTCTGTGAGAAAGAGTTACCAGATATTCATAAATTGGTTTGTGAGTATTGTAAACTATAATTTGTATGGCTAACCTAGTTATACAGGGTTCAAACTGTGAATATTCGGTACATTGTTCTTTTACAGTTACTTAAAAAATGATTTTGTTACAGGTGAAACAGATGTAACTTTGCAGTCTTTGTGTCGAGTAAAAGTTCGAAATTTACTCTGGGAGAATACAGGAAAAAGTAAGAAGGCTGAAGATCTTCTTCATAAAATGTGTATTCCATTTCCTTTAAAACAATTTATCATACCTGAAAAATTATAACTCAAAAATTGAAGATAAAAAGTTTTTATTACCATTGCGTCCTAGTATTCCTATACCAATGCCACAGCTGCTAATACTAGCATTCTGTCCTATTACTTGAGTGCAAATTTAAATGCACCAAACAACATACAAATATGCTAACAAAATATGTATGCAGTTAAAACAAGAAAAATATACAGACCAAAGTATGTTCTTTATATTACTGATAAGCTACTTTTATTTCTGGGAATATAAAGCTTTTATTTCTAAGTGCCTTTAATTCCTCAAATAAATTACTGTATATTTTTCTAAATTTTTTGAAGAAATTCTTTATCACAAAGGGTACTCCTGGATAAGATGGTAAAAAGTTATCCTAAACCATATAACATCCGAGTAGTTACACTACAATTCTGACATAATATTTTTGACAGGTTTCTTAGCCCCTCGCTCACCACCCATACCCTTCTACAGCCCTACTAAATGAAAACATGTTTTTTTAATTTTAATTTTTTCGTCAACATCGAAACACGATTTTATCTAATTGAAAAAAATACAACAAATAAGAAAATAATTTATACTATCAAAAATATTTTTGAAAAAAAAATTAAAAATCCTCAAACAGGCTCGAAAAAATCTCAAAATTTCCTCTCAAAACACAAATTGTGAAGGTTTTTTTTTTTTTTTTTTTTTTTTTTTTTTTTTTTTTTTTTTTTTTTTTTTTTTTTTTTTTTTTTCTTCCTTTTTTTTTCCGACTGCTGTTAAAGGTTCAGAAAATAAAAACCATTTTTATCATTTTCCCGCCTTGAAATCACCTTGACTTTAAATATACTTTGAAAATTACTACAACAGTTCTGTGGATTTATTGATGTGTTCATCGTACATTTGTATACATTGTTGAAGCACCCAGTAATATTTTGACTTTGGAATGTAGTTACCAGTTATATTTTTATAGCTTTATAATCCTTTGTAGAAGTCCATCATAAAAAAAGACTAGGTTTTTGGCAGTGTATTAGAAAACAATTCAAATACAGGTGAAGGATAAGTGGAGGACATGTGGAAAAATGAAGGGGAACAGGTTGGACCTGGATTTACAAGAACTGTTTTACTATATCTTACAACACTGGCCCAGGCATAAAAATAATTTCAAAACTTCCTCTTAGAACACTTGAATATTTTTTCAATTGCTGGGCCATTGTTAAACTAGAGGTGCTCCAGAATGGCATAGACTTTCTGTTAGTAAAGTTTTCTAATTTCCTTGGTGTGAATTGGTATTGTACATTCTTGTCCCTCCTTGCCTGCTGCCATCTATTGCTATCCAAAGAACTTTTCACTCAACTTTTCAGTTTCCAAATCATAGAACCAAAAATTGTATTTTAAGAATATAAAAGAAGGCTAAAATCTCATCCTAAATAAAAATTTTCATTGAAAAATTTGGAGCCATTTTTAGGAAAATGGCATTTAGAGTTACTGTAAATGCAAAATTTGAAGCTCTTTTTCACAGGAATCTATTGAGTTTTTGAGAAACTTCATTTGAAGTAATTTGAAGAACTTCCACTCACAAATTCAATCATGTATACAAATTGGCGAAAATGGGCATATTAACAACGTGAGAGAGATTTCAAAAAAATTACATTTGTATAATTTTTTGAAGAACAAGACTACACCAGTAAAACTTTATATCATATTAAACAGTACACTTAGCGCTATTCATTGGAAAAGTTTAAAGAAATAATTTGGAGCCATTTTTGAGAAAATGTTTGAGCATTTCTGAAAATGTAGAAACTTGAACTAATTTTCATTGAAAACTATTGAGTTTTTGAGAAACCTTATATGACCATATGTAAAGCACATGTATATATAAATATAATAATGTGAAGAAATCTCCTCTAATGTGAATATTACCGATGTGGGAGAAGTCAAAATAATTAAATTTTTGAAGAAAAAAAAGGAATAGAGCAATATGATGTTTATGTCATTGTATAGGATTCGTTTTGCACTAACTAACAAAAAATTAAAGAAAAAATTTGGAGCCGTTTTTGAGAAAAGTTTGTATGTAATTTTTTTTAATTGCAAATATTGCACAAAAACTACTAAAATTTCAAAAAATGTTCTTGACCTTAATGAAATAACTAATAATAAAAAACAAATTTCATTTGAAAGAAAAATATGTCTTTAATTGTTGTGGGAAGATGCCGAAAAGGATCAAAACTTTTGCAATTTTCGAAAATTCAGAGTTAACCGCGGAATTCGGACCACTGGCACTTCTATAAGTGTATTTTACTCTCTACTTACAAGAAATTTAAAGAAAAAATTTGGAGCAGTGTTTGAGAAAATTTTTTAAATGTCCGGAAGGCTTCATGTAAAGTACCCCTAAATTTTAAAGAGTGTTATTGAAAATTTCAAAGCTTGAACTAGAGCCAGATGGATATGGGTTTCATCAATTTGGAAAAGATTGTATGCATGGTTTAGGCGCTAGTAGTGTTCACGGACGGAAGTTTTGAAGAAAAAAAATCACTTTTTCGATATAAGGAGACCCCAAAACGTTTATTTCTGTTGTAATCTCGAAATCGATTTTCCGCAGCATTACATAACTTTCTCTATACTACGTGTTTACGCACGTATTCGAAATAGTGAAAAAGGCATTAGTAGTCAACTACTTGGCTGTCCGGCAGACGATGCGGTGTAACCTCCCTCTGGGGGGAAGATAGCAGAATAACTGCCGAAACGTTGGCACCTGTGCCTATAATAGGACGCGGCGTCTCCCAGACAGCTAATTAGTTACCGACTCCGGCAGCGGAAGCTTCAAATCTGTAGTTGTTTTATAATAGAGAAAAAGTTGTATTTTCCTTTAGTATTCTTGTATACAAGTAAATAAGTTGAATACAAGTTTAGTAATATTAAATACCGTATAAAGTTTTTTTTATTTTATTTATTTTACGTCAAAAAACAGTTAAAAAACTGCGTATGACGGGCTATGGGGAAAAGTGAATTGTGTGCACATTTTCAAAATTCTATGATCCCTACACTAAATCATATACTACTTAAGTTTTGAATTTTGAAAGGGAGAAAAAAAAAACTCCCATGTAATAAAATCTATTTTCAAGGATAAATAAGCAATAAATTTTGAAAGGGAGAAAAAAAACAAAAAAAAACTCCCATGTAATAAAATCTATTTTCAAGGATAAATAAGCAATAAATTCTGGCTCTTATTACTTCCTGCCGCGACAACGTGGAAACGATAATTTGAATAATTGTATTTCCCACTGAATTCTAGAAGACGTGCACAGAAAATGAAGTTACATTTATGTCCAGAAGCAAAACAAGGGGCCATCTCAGCATTTGCTCAATGGATCAGGGAAACTGGACGAAAAACCTGATCGAGATGGGGGTCATTGACCCGGAAGCTGTGTTACAGGTTGTTTATACTCATTTATACAGTCCAAATGGTAATTAATGCATTATGTATCATTGTTAAAATTAATGTTACTTTTCTTGTGATGCTCAGTATAGTCTCTAATTGTATAGAAACAGTTATGCAGCAGAAACGATTTCACTTGGGATTTAAACTTTTCTATTGAATTTAATCGTTTAATGTCATCTGGCAAAGTGTTGTAAAATAATGTACATGTATTGTATGTGAATTTTTGTAATGAGCTGTTGATACTGTCACCTGATGAATATGATTTCTACGTCGAGTGTTATAGTAATAGACTTCGGCATTTTCTGAAAATATATTCCCGCCCTTAAGCAAGTCATTTTTTTACAAAAACCACTGATTCGTAAATGAACAGACAAGGTAATAGTAAAATTCCTACATTAATGAAGAGAGGCTTACAAGAATCACGTGGGTGGGATTTGGTTATTATTCGTACAATTCGTTTTTGTAATCTAAAAGTCTGGGAGCTATAAGATGTATTTCCCCAGAATATTATGCCATATCTCAGGCGGGAATGAACATTCGCGAAGTATACACAACGAGCAGTATGAAGGCTGACTGAATTTGCAAGAATTCTGAACGCGTAGCATAATGAACTTAATTTTGTGTTCAATTCATTTAAATGGACGTTCCATTTAAGGTTTGACTGAATTGAGAGACCTAAAAATTTTGTTGCCTTAACATCAGTCAATGGTACACTGTTCATTTTCAATGGAGCACAGAATTGTTTATTTGAAATGGAAAACTGCATTAAAACCGTTTTCTTTTCGTTTACTATTAATTTGTTATTTCGGAACCAATTTGAAACATCTGATATTGTACTATTTACGGTTTCTTTATTGCAAAGGATGTTCGTATCATCCGCAAAGAGAACCGTTCTTCCGTTTCGAATCGTCGAGGGCATATCGTTTACGTAAAGTAGGAACACAATAGGGCCTAAAATCGATCCTTGAGGAACTCCACATGCAACGGGCAAAGAGTCGGAAAGGTGCGTACGTAATGTTCCATCATTCCAGTAAGGTATTTCAACTTTCTGAGATCGTTGTTTAAGGTACGAACATAACCAATCTAGAGCAATACCACGGATTCCATATGAAGGTAATTTTGAAAGTAAAATGTCATGATCAATGATGTCAAAAGCTTTTGAGAGATCTAAAAATAATCCAATAGTTGCCTCGTTTTGATCTAATGATGAGGCGACATCTTTAAGAAAAGAAAATATAGCTGTTTCCGTTGATTTTGATTTTCTAAATCCATGTTGGCAATCTGAAAGCGCGTCGTGTTTAGTGAGAAAGGTTTCCATTCGTACGTAAAAAAGTCTCTCTAATATTTTTGAAAAAACTGATAGAAGAGAGATGGGCCGATAATTTTGAATTTCATTTTTGTTGCCTTTTTTGAAGAGCGGCTTAATTTTAGCTGTTTTGAAAATATCTGGAAACGTTCCAGTGCATAAAGATGCATTAAATATGTGAGTTAACGGGTGTATAATGGCATACGCACAAGTCTTTAACAAAGAATCTGGGAATTCATCTAAACCGGACGAATATTTATTTTTTAGTTTACCGATTATTTTGAGAATTTCATAGGAAGAAGTTTCGGAAACGAACATTGTGTCTAAAATTTTGGGTGAACTGTCTGTTTTTGAATTTTGTGGCTGAAGACTCTTAGTGAGATCGGCAGCAATTCTCGAAAAGTATTGGTTAAAGAGACTAGCCACTGTTGCCGGATCGTTTACACTTATATCGTTATATTTTAAAACAACGTTCTCTACGGGTTTTCTAGTTGATTTGGTAGAATTTTTTATTATATTCCACATTGCTTTTGTTTTATTATTTGAGTTCAAAATATCCTGATGGTTTTTTATGATTTTAGCCTGCCTTATGACTTTTCGTAACAATGTTTTGTATTTTTTAAAGTAGATAAGGAAATCTTGAGATACGTCATGACGTTTAGAAATGAAAGAAAGAATTCGCTTGTTTTTACAAGATGTCCTAATCCCTTGTGTTATCCAAGAATTGCTTTTCCGTGAAATATTTAATTTTCGTTTTTGAAGAGGAAAGCAAGTGTTAAAATGAATTGAAAGAGTTGAAAAAAAAAAGAATTATATTTGTCGTTTGTATCAACAGTATTATAAACCGCTTCCCATGACTCCTGCATCAAGTAGTCAATGAATAATTTAATTTTACTTTCAGTAAACAATCTAGTCATACGTGTATTATTTATTGTGTCAGTGATCGCATTTCTTATAATGGTAAGAATTTGTGCATCGTGGTCACTGTATTCATTTATATAAGTTCATTTATACGGTATTTAATATTACTAAATCTTGATACTATTTACAACAATAATACAATTTTATGAAGGAAATTACTTCCTCTGCTATTATCATTATTGTTATTTCTTTCGTTGCTCTGCAATGCTCGTAAATTCTCTCAATGTTAAATATTATTTTATTAATTTCACTTTCAATTTTAATCATGAGTTTCGGCATACAACATTTTACTCCTTACATTGTTGCATGTGGACGTGTAATTCTATACAGAATCACAATTCTTGCAAGTTTGATTAAACCAAGTATTGATTAATGGCAACTACTATAAATTATCAGCCCTTTCTTTTCTTTCTTTCTCAAAAAAATAGAAATTTAACATTTATTCTGACATTTTTACAAACTAATGAGCTCAATAAAATGATCAACTGTTTCTCTGTTCAAACTTGAAGATCTCGTTTAGCTTTGAATAAAGTTCGCAAGGTTACTGCGATGGCTTTCTCAGATGACCTCGAATGATTCGGCTGGATGTTGTCCGTGGAATGTCCTCGATATCCCTATTATCACATTCTTGCCTATCATTAGAATAATTTTAAAATGTTTCCGGAATATCCTAAAATGTTTGGTACTTTATAGTATTTAATAAATTCCATTAAATTAATACGCGTTCGTGACTTGCCCTAGTTGAGCCATTCCACGTCAAATCGCACAAGAGTTGACACGACTTTTTTTTTTAATGTACGATTTTTTTTCTTAAATCTGGACATCAAAAAAAGAGACGTGTTTTTTTATTTGCCTTAAAATTGATTGTGTAGTTATACCTATATTAAATTTTGGAATTTATGCGTACTTCACGATATATGATCAATTGTTGCTCCAAACGTACTAAATATAAAAATTTCTGGTTTGTTTCATGTAATACTTCGAAATGTGTATTTTATTCCTCAGTGAATATATTTTTCAAAATACAAATATTTCATTTAAGAAATGTAATTTTTTCCAAACAATGAAAATTTCTATATAAACTCGATGGGATAAAAATATAGGCGTATTCCTTGTTTAATTTTCTATAAAATACAACAAGAAAAAAAGTGGACACTAGTTCTAAAACATCAATTGTAAGTATGAGAGCGAACTCTGCCTACCCAGGCACTAACGAATTGTGTTCGGCCAGTCTTTGATTCAAGTTCTGAAGAACTATAAAAAGAATGACCTGCCTGATTAGGGTTTTAAGAGTTATTAGTATTTCAAACGTTTACTTTGCCCCCCCCCCCCCCCCCCGAATGGATGGGTGACAGCGAAACGAATTCAAATATGAGCCATTCCACATCAAATCGCACAAGAATTGACACGGTTTCTTTTAAATTTATATTTTTTATTAAATCTGGATACCAAAACAAGAGACACATGTTTCTTTATTTGCCTGAAAATTTTTTATTTGTGTAGCTATGCCTATATTAAATTTTGGAATTTACGCAAAATATGATTGATTGATGCTCCGAATATACGTAACATAAAAATTCCTGGTTTGTTTCATTTAATACTTTGATTTGCGTTTTTTATTCCTCTGTAAGTTACTTTCTCAAAAAATTCATTAAAAAATTGTAATTAATATTAAAAACATGAAAATTTCTGTATGAATTCGCTCAAATAAAATTTGAAAAAATATAGGCGTATTTCTTATTCACTTTTATACAAAATACAAGAAAAAAGTGGACACTGAACACGTACAAATCTAAAAAATCTGTTGTAAGTATGCGAGCGCGCGCTTCTGGCCCCTGCATTAACGAATTGTGTTCGATAAGTTTTTGATATAAGTGCCGAAGAACAATAAAATAATTATCTCTGCCTGATTAGGGTTTCAAGAAATATTAGTAACACGTATGTCCCCAGAAGGGATGGGTGATAGCGAAATGAATTCTACTACTGCTTTTCTTCGTGTCAGCGGTATGAATTTTACTGCTGAGTCCCTTTGCATCCTAGGGATGGGGTGCCCTCCTGACCTTGCTCGTGAAATACAACAGACCACTTGTCAGGGGACTTGAGTAAAATTTTCTGAGCATCAGTCTAAATACGCATCTTATAAAGATAAGAGTGCTAGTGTTTATTCTGTGAATCGTGCATACCGAGTGGCAATCACCGTATGCGATACGACATGTTTCAATCAATTTAATCTTTCTGATTACGATTTTAAGAAAAGAAAATCTCGAAGTCATGTAAACCACAATTTACTACTTGATTTAGAGGAGTCACTAGATTGGCGAATTTATGGTCCATGTCGAAAAAAGGGAGTCGGCTTCCAAAAATGCTTTTTGTTAGTGAAGAGAGCGTCGAGATCAGTTGGCTCCCGTGGCATTAACGAAAGCGGCGGAAAGTCCAGTGAATATAGTGAAAACAGTGGAAATCAGGAAAATGACTTTAAGCTCTTCAAATAGTTCAAGTGACTGCGAAATTAATGTAGAGAAGATAAACAAGAGTTTAATTTAAATAAGAGATACCCCCGTGAAGAAAAGAAAATTGCAATAAAAATGGTATCCCCATGAGAAAATTCAGACAGTACAAAATGCTACGACAGATAATCTTTTGCCGTCAATTGAAAAATCGGACAAGAAAGATATTATTAGGAGGTATTCTAAGGTAAGCGAGTACAAGTATTTGAAGTGAGTTGTGAGGGACCAGAAAATTTCAAAATATCAGTCAAGAATCCGTCATATAATTACCAAACACAAATGTTTAGATGTATCACCATGGATGAAATGGTGTTAATCTATGGTATCACCTCAAGTAGTAGTTAAATTACTGCTTCATCCAAAGAAATGGCCAATAGCGCAAGAAACGCATCTGTTCCAGCAATCTACTGCACACTGGTTCGCAAAAAAATTAATATTTCTTAAAGTTACTGAGATCGCACTTTGATTTTTTCTGGAGTTGTCAACAATACTATAGTGCGTTTATTAATTGGTTTAAAAAAATAGTTCATCAAGTTTACAAAAATATTCAATTTTCAAAATTTAAATTATTTTAAAACATTGAAAATTTAGGACATAAATTATTTTACATCTCAAAAATTAAACATGTTTTTAAGTTTCGAATAGAATTTGAACGGAGTTTTCATAATTAGTGTATTCAAATGTGATATTTTTTAGTTAGTGATGCGCGTCATTTTTAGCAAATTCCATCATGCAATATTTCCGAAAATAATAAAGTTAGAAAAAAATACAAACGCACGTGTTAACGTGGATATGAATCATTTTGGACGTGGATATGGATCAAATAAGATCCATATAATAAATAGAAAAAATCGAAAAGAATTAAAAATATGATGGTCAAATTTTGGTCTTTTTGTGGGATTTGACGTGGAATGGCTCAGCTGTACTTCGGATGAAATACCTACGCGCGACTGTCTTATCTTCAGCTCACTTATTGAAAATTCCTCCCATCGATGGAGCTATCCTAATATAAATCCCTGCGAGCTGTGGAGTCTATGTGAATTCGTCTCAAATTACAATAACAAAAATTACCATTATAATTTAATGCGAATAACTCCTTCGTCCTCTTACTCTGTCTTTTAAATGGTGTAGTAAATAGATAGACAAAAAAAAGCAACTCACCTATTGATTCGCATTATATATTTTTGCGATGTATTGTAGGAATTGTTCATTTCGGTAGACAACACAAACCAATTTAAAAGACTTACAGGTCAAAAAACAAAAAAATTCCACAAGAAAACACGCAATTTCACGCCGACACAACGAGAAAAATGTATCATGAAACGTTTGATTTGTTTATGAAACAATTGAATAATTATAATTTCTTAATACGAAGAGCCAATATGAATTACCTACAACTTTCTGAGAAGTTAAAAACAGTGGAAAAGGCAATAGATTTCTTCAAGAAAAAGGAATATTACATAATTTATTATACTATTATATACTTTCATTTATTTACGTCATTTTTCTACGATTGCATGGTGAATTTTTTTAGCTAAAGTTCTCATGTTGTTTGCTGAAATTGGTGTACTATCAAATGCTAAGTGAAAGGTGGAATTCCGTGTTTTTTCTGTACTGTAAGTCTTTTAAATTGGTGTGTATTGTATACCGAGATGAACAATTTTTACAACACAACGCAAAAATATACAATGCGAAGCAATAGGTGTGTTAATTTTCTAAATGTCTTTTTATTTATTTATTTATTTATTTATTTATTTATTTATTTATTTATTTATTTATTTATTTATTTATTTATTTATTTATTTATTTATTTATTTATCCGTCCGCCCGTCCCTCCGTCCCTCCGTCCCTCCGTCCGTCCGTCCCTCCGCCCGTCCGTCGATCGATCGATCGATCGATCCATCCATCCATCCAACCATCCAACCATCCAACCATCCATCCAACCATCCAACCATCCAACCATCCAACCATCCAACCATCCAACCATCCAACCATCCAACCATCCATCCATCCATCCATCCATCCATCCATCCATCCATCCATCCATCGATCGATCGATCGATCGATCCATCCATCCATCCAACCATCCGTCCAACCATCCAACCATCCATCCATCCATCCATCGATCGATCGATCGATCCATCCATCGATCCATCCATCGATCGATCCATTGATCGATCGATCCATCCATCGATCGATCCATTCATCGATCCATCCATCGATCGATCCATCCATCGATCCATCCATCGATCCATCCATCCATCGATAGATCGATCCATCGATCGATTGATCCATCCATCGATCCATCGATCGATCCATCGATCCATCGATCGATCCATCGATCGATTGATCCATCCATCGATCCATCGATCGATCCATCCATCCATCGATCCATCGATCGATCCATCCATCGATCCATCCATCCATCGATCCATCCATCGATCGATCCATCCATCGATCGATCCATCCATCGATCCATCCATCCATCGATCGATCCATCGATCGATCCATCCATCCATCGATCCATCGATCGATCGATCTATCCATCCATCGATCGATCGATCCATCCATCCATCCATCGATCCATCCATCCATCGATCATCCATCCATCCATCCATCGATCGATCGATCCATCCATCCATCCATCCATCGATCCATCGATCGGTCGATCGATCCATCCATCCATCGATCGATCGATCCATCCATCCATCCATCGATCGATCGATCCATCGATCCATCTATTTAATATTTTTATATTCATTTATATATTTATTTATTATAAATATATTTATATATTTATTTATGTATTTATTTATTAAGAAATTCTTAAAAGTGAGTGTTCCCTTCAAAATAAATTCTCTTCAAAGGGAAATGTTATGTAAAACTAATGTTTAAATGTACCGTATAAATGTTGACGTGTATTACAACGTTCATCTGTTCAACATTTACATGTTAGGGAACCGATTCCTTTAGGGCGAACGAAATTTCTCGTGTCAAAGGAACTGAATCTCTCGCCTACTGGTATACGTATAACGGAAAAGATACCAATAGTTTATTAAAATAACATAATAATCGTCTACGCTAAGAACAAAAGCAAACTACTTCCTTAAGCCTTACTTCGATTTCTTTGCGCGCATTATTTATCCTCGGTGCTCCCGCGTTGTCCTCCCGCGCCGAGACAACTCTTCCTTCCAGTTGTTCTTATTTCATGCTTACTATACAAAGTACATGTTATCTTTATACTTGCCGCTGGCGGGCGCCTAATTCCGGATACTATTTAATGTATTGTATCGTTCGTCATCCAAATTTCCTTTCTAAAGCCAATTCTCAAGTCTCATTCATCTCTTTTTTTCATTATCTGTCACCCGTATGGTGCCGGTCTACGCCATCTGAACTTCAATCGTTAATGAGTGGCTTTGCCTAGTTGAATTATAACGTTCCTTGACTACTTACAGCCCTCGGGTGGTTCTTTGGTATATTACTATATATAGACACACACACTAGCTCGTAGGTTACAGATCGACCTAAGTACCCTGAATATGTGATTCTTCTTTTATTTTCACAAGTAATCTTAAAAAAATTGTACTTTTTAATTGCATCACATTAATCACATTAAAATGTTTGTAAAAACACTTTTGCTCGTCTCACTTCGCCCCAGAAGCAGCAGTGCCTGCCTTAGATTTATGTGCGCCCTACGCTACGAAATGCTTTAGCGCCCTTTTTCAATTTGCTTTTTTGACATAAAAGTTATTTACAATATTTTGAATTAAAAAATCTTGTACGATATTTGTAACCGATGGAAATATTCCTTACGTATAAATAATCGATAATATATTTGCATTGTTTTATAACATCAAAAATTTGTAGGTCAATATAAGGTAATTATAAAATATTAAAAATATGAAAGTTGTATCAAGAAACTATATGGATTCTTTAAATTCAACAAATAACAAAAATTGTTTACACTAGAAAATGGTTTTGGCTATATATTTTAAATAATGTTTATATGTAAAAGTATTTAGTGATCAAATAACACAATTTCATAGTGATCATAAAATGCTAAAAATAGCTTGTTGTGTTTAGTTAGGATTTAATAAAATTACTTGTTAAATACACGAAACAATAAATATGAATTTCAGTAGAACCTATTTTAATGTTATAGCGTTATTTAATCGATTTCATGGAGACCTACATTGTTTGTAATGACTACAAACACATTTGTGGTGACAATCAATTGAAAATTTTATGAAATATCAGACTACTGTACTGCGACTTATAATATTACGTTAACGATTTTCTGGAGTTTTAATTTCCTTTTCAATTTTTTAGTAATTTTTACCCATCCGTCCCAACATGGACCCCTTGACTTGCGGGGCCCCGGGATATCACCCGGTATGCCCATTCCTGTATTGTGACGATACCGAATATCTCACCTTTAACCAGGTATAATTTCCTTTTAAAACCTGCGTCGCAAAATACATGTTCGAGTATGTCTCCGCCGGTTCCTCGGCGAAGGGTCAATTAGCTACGCGCAGCTGCGACTTTCTGTGCCACGGAGTGGTACGGGAGGGGTTTGTTTAGCTAAATCACCCCTACGGCCGCAGTCTCTCCCTAAGTATTTCGAAGAACGTCGCGGCCCACCCAGTAAGTTTATTTACACCAAGTGCTCTACGAGTATAGAGTTAAAGTATTTATTAAACAATCACAGCGAACTCGGTGTTTGAACATTTTCCCACTTTTCCACTCAGATGAACTATAAGACGTCCTGACCGATGGGCGGAGAATTTAGTAAGGTGTAGGAAGCTCTGGCCAATCTCACAACCTTTTTCAAAATGTTAACAGACCCTTCTAGAATTTTTGGGTAAGAAGAGGGGAGAACACAGGCCTGGGGCAAGCTCGCTAGCGCCGGTCAAAGGAGACGCTCTCGGGCATGAGATGCGTTCGGGCGGGTGCCCGATAGAGAATCGGTCGGGCTGTTGCCCACGAAGTTAGTCGACTAGAGGGAGACAGGCGAGTGCCCAAGTATCTTGTTTGGAACTATTGCCCAAAAAGTTTTGAGTTTGTTCTTAATTTGATTTTTAGTAGAGTTTGTTTCGTTAAACTTCGAACACTCTGTTAAGCGCCGATGTAATTATTCTCTCTACCCGGTCGCACTAGCATTGCACGTTCTTCTTAATTACGTGGTATAATTTCGATTAAATCGGGAATATTATTAACCGATAAATATCACGCGATCCGTCTCACGACTGGAAGCTGAGCTGTGGCGGCCTCGTTACGTCACGGCTGTCGAGTTGGAGGGCGGACGACAACCCACGGTCTCCGCCAGCAAAGGGATCCGGCCAATTCAGGGGAGCGCCCTGACTCCACCCCCCGGGCGAAAAGGAACCACGACCGAAGAAACTGAATCGTCACTGATGGCAGCGCGTCCCTCTGCAACTAAATGGTGATATCAATGAAGCACCGAGCCACGGCCTTCAGCAACGCCCCTCAGGCAATATTAAAAACAAAGACTCTTGTTTGATTAAAATTGGAATAATTCTCAGGAAGCATTGGCCGCGCATTGGCCTCTTCCTAATTAATGTTTATCTTTAATTTTTTCATTTGCAGTAATCTTAATTTATAAAATTTTATTGTATTGATTTTTGAACTTAGAATTAAGGGTTATGGGAAGGAAAGTAGCGCCGCTGAGCTCATGCACAGTTTGTTAGCAAACATTTTTAGCAATTTGGGTAATTCTATTACAATTTCCTTTTTATTTTGATTAAATTTCATGTTCTTTTATAATCTTCTCTTCTCATTTCGAAAAGTAGCTACATCCATCCACCACCCCTATTTCAGGCTCTCACTGCCTCCTGAGCTAGCCAGCTCCTTGACTCAGGTAAGAGGGGAGCAAATTTACGTTAAATCTGACTCCCCCAACTGCGGTCGAAGACACCGCCGTCGCAATATAGAGCCCGCACTGTACATACGATAGAGATCCAATTACTTCGTTGTCTCAAGTCACCCCAACCTGGGATGACATGAGACAATGGTAATATGATAACAAAACCTTTCAGAATCATGATTTTCGTGATATTTATAACTCATTTAATAGCTTATATAGAAATTGCACCACCCAACAATAATTCATGTGTAAAACATAAATACAAAAAATTCTACAAAAGAAAGAACCTCAAATATGTCTGAAGTCATCCTGTTTTACATTATGTTTTTTAACAATGATATATAATGCATTAGTTAACATTTGTACTGTATAATTTTAGACTAGACTAGTGAGAACCCGTCAAAATTTGACGGTGAGATCTGAGATAAATGTAACATACTGTGCCCAGACTAATGTTCACAATAGGTTACGTTGTTTGGATCTTCAGGGTATAACGAAGATATTTTGTGATGTGGAGTTTCCAAAATTTTAAACATGTATGGCCCATGACCAGGTGGCAATGCAATATCGGCACCAAATGACACAAACGAAAGAGCACTATTATACTGACGAATATTATTTCTAAAGTATTTTGATGTGTCATCATCTATAAACAACTTTGATTTCTTCTGGCATATTGCTCGAAGGTAAATTTTTTTCCCATTTAAGCAACACACAGTAAACTCGTTTGCAGAATTTCTCTCACATGGGAAGTACAAAGCAGAACAAAAGTGACATTTTATAGACAACGACCCAACAGAGAACGAAATGACCTCACTAACACGACTTCTACGCTGACTTTCTCTTTCCCTGCGTCCACTTAATGTAGTACGTTTGCGTCTTTTGGGGCGCGTGGACAACGATTCAGAATTCGACATAACCTGTGTACAACTTCACTACTTAAATACAACCGAGCAAAAACCACTGTCCGAATGTTCTCTACAAAATACACCACAAAAGCAAATACATGCCAACTATCAACGCCGCAATGCAATTATTACACTGAAACAAAACCTTGATGAATTGTAAACAAATCTCAACAATCAAAACAAAACATCAAG
Source organism: Teleogryllus occipitalis (assembly GCA_011170035.1). Taxonomy (NCBI): domain Eukaryota; kingdom Metazoa; phylum Arthropoda; class Insecta; order Orthoptera; family Gryllidae; genus Teleogryllus; species Teleogryllus occipitalis. The sequence goes on from BLKR01002848.1 coordinate 43,411, forward strand.
CAGCGCCACCATGAAGCAGCTTTGGAAGAAAACAATTGACTATTGATAAGCGTACTAATAAAGAATGATTTAATTAATTAATTTACACCGTAAATGTTGGTGAATCAACACTAACAGTATCTGATAACACATCTAGGGATCACATTCTTTCATTTAAAGGAAAAAATACTACAATCGGTTCAGTAGAAGCTCTAAACGAAGCCATGGCAGAATACCTTATTTTTTAAATATATAGATAGATAGATATGCCTGCAATAAGTTCAGCTTCTGGGCAGAGTCGTTTTAATAGCATTTGGGGGCCCCCTATTCTTACTTTCCCCGACCTCTCCCCCTCCCCCGCCTTGGGCCCAGGCACTTTGAACCCGTGTAACGTAAACACTTTAAACCCGTGAAACCGTAACACGGCAATGCTTCTGGGTGACTGACCCCCGTCAAAATCAGGTATTCATCCAGTTTCCCTGACCCGTTACATAAATGCTGAGATGACCCCTTGTTTTGCTTCTGAACATCTATGTTGCTTACCTATTTGCATGTTTTGTGGAGCTCTCCTTTTGCTTTTAACAGAAGGAGTAGAGTCAGGGGTTGGGGCTTGCTATTTTGTTAGCAATATTATCAAATGGCAAATGGTTCTGTTGGTTTACCAACGCGAGTAAGTTTTCTTTAACTCAAGAGTTAAAATTTCTTGTTTTCCAATGTCGCTCAGCTTTGTTGATGCTTTTATTCATCATTCAACTGTGTATAGTGATAGAGTGCGGAAGAGATTTTGGAGCTCAAGAGAACGTGCGCAAGTTGTACTCCCCCACCATATGTCACAGTTTCTACTGGTTTTGGATGAAAATGAATCAAATCAAATTAGTTTAAAATTAAAATAGTCCTTTTTGATGCATATGCGAGCTACAATATGTTCAGAAACAGCGAATCTTCGAACTTCAATGACATTTTACATCATTTTTTGCATTAGCAGCATTAAAAACAAAGTTACTTTAGAAACTGACAACAAATACACATTTTTGGAAACCGAGTTAAAATTTTTTTATAAATAACAATTTTGGAAAATATTGTAAGTGCTTGGTTTGTGACTAAGACAAGCAAATATCCCCATCTCGATCAGGTTTTTCGTCCAGTTTCCCTGATCCATTGAGCAAATGCTGAGATGGCACCTTGTTTTGCTTCTGGACATAAATGTAACTTCATTTTCTGTGCACGTCTTCTAGAAATCAGTGGGAAATACAATTATTCAAATTATCGTTTCCATGTTGTCGCGGCAGGAAGTATTATTCCGAAGGACAACATGGATAAGAGGCAAAATTTATTGCTTATTTATCCTTGAAAATAGATTTTTTACATGGGAGGGTTGTTGTTTTTTTTTAAATTTAAGTAGTATATGACTTAGTGTAGGGATCACAGAATTTTGAAAATGTGCACACAATTCATTTTTCCCCATAGCACGTCATACGCAGTTTGAACTTTTTTGACGTAAAATAAATAAATAAATATAGTAAAATCTGTCTAAGCCGGAATCGATCGGGACAAAAACAATTCCGGTTTAGGGAGGTTTCCGTTTTATGCAAGGTCCATTTTATGACACTTGTTATATTGACGTTTCTGCCCTGAAAGTAGTAAATTCCATGACTTTATTATAATTATCAAAATGTATTCAATGGCGAATCCTGAACATTATTTTAAGAATACCGCACTTTATGGAAGCTACCTCTATCGTTGTCTTGTATTTTGAGCATTTCTGAAATCCCAATAATATGAAATTCCGTCCTTAATGAATGTTCTATAAGACATTGAATTACAGTAACCACTAACGTCTGAATCATTAATTCACTCCATTTTCACAAAAACTTGAGAGAAGCGTAAGTTACGAACGAGCAGAGAAGGACTGTTCACCGCAATATTTTGCGGTGCCTATAGTCCGCCCAGACGCGCTTCCTCCCTTTTCCCCGCCCTTGGAATGTGATGATTCCTAGGTTATCGCAGCTGGCATGCGGTGCCTTCGCCTGCCCTAGCGAATTCTCTGGACAGCATTAAGAACTGTTTGAAACTTATCACCCCACCGCACTTCATAGCGCTTACGGATGCGGAAGACTGATTGGCTCTCAGTAGCAAAAGTTATTTTTTCGCATCTCTTTTAAAGCTTTCAAAATCTCAATAACTTTTTAAAGAATTATCAAACTTATGAAATATTTATTATACACTTCGGATTACTAGGTATACCGGCGGTACATGCGGTGTATCGGAGAATTCGACACCAATAAATTAATATCAAACAAAAATGCACACTTTACTGGCTGTATTCGGATTGCTTGCTGAATCCAATGCACATTGCATCACAATCCAGTACTATGACTGTCTGATACCTTCGCATGGCCTGGAACAATGCATATCTGGTCGAAGTTGATTTGATTTTCAACGCGGGTAGGAAGACGCGCCAATAGAATGCCCGTACATCTTCCCACGCTCAGAGAGTCAGGAGAGAAGGAATTCCCTTATGGCCGAAGCCTTGAGAGACAAGCGACCCTAAGGTCGAAATTTATGCTGACAGCTGAAGTCCCTCCCCTTCAATGTCCGGCTGCCATGACTGCGTGTCACAGGGAAAGAATTTAAAACAAGCTTGCATTTCATTAAGAACATCTCGTGTCTCTCTGTCAATTGCATTAAATTCACAGGAATCCCGTTTTATAAATATTTTTTCCCTGCATGACATGAAAAGTCGCTCCGTTTCCGCGTTGGAGCGGTTCCGTTTTATGCTATGTAAAATGCCATTTAACTTCATGGGCCGAATAAATTTTCCGGTTAATGTTGATTTCTAGTTTGCTCAAGTTTATTAGTTTGTTCAAGTTTAGGCAGATTTTACTGTAACAGACTCTTGTCTTAGGGACTTCGTATTCTTGTTCATGACATAAGACTGGATTTTGCAACTATTACAATAATTTTACTGTATATACTCGTATAATCCCCACCCTCAAGTAACACCTGCACCCTAATTTTACAGAAAGAAATATCGGGAAAAACATCATTTTTTTCTCTTTTCAAGAAAATAGTTTAATTTATTACATTGTTAATGTTGAAACAATGCCATACCTGCAATAAAAGAAAAATAACTTTAGGTTTGTTTTTGTCTGCTGATTAACATTAGTTTAAGATGTGTTTTGTTCTTATGCCAATTATGAATTCAACTTTCATCCATATCTTCCTGTCGTGCTGTTACCAATTTGTTCTACTCTTTCTGAAAGATCAAGCTTCAAGCGTGTGGTATTATCCACAAAACAAATTTGTTTTCTTGAACCTTAAATTCACTAAATGCATGGGGAGGGGAGGATGGCATGACTCTTAAATCAAATGAGCTCTTTTTTCAATGTAAAATAATTTCTATTACACGGAAACAAACATTTCTCGTTACCAGATTTTGTCAACAAAGCTTCTTTCTTATTTATTCTGAATTCAACTAATGTTAGTACAGGAGTGGAGGGTAGGTATTCGGGGCTCAAGAAAACATGTGCATACAATACCAACCTTCCACTACGAAACTGGGAAAAGACTGATGAAGACCAAAGACATGTGACTTGCTATGCAATACATGGATTCCTCCATAAGTGCAGAAAATAAAAAAAAACCTAGTCACCTACGAACCTAGTTAAAAAATGCTTTTGTGAACTGTATAATAAAAAGTGATCAAAACCATCTAGTAAAGTGTTCAAAAAATTAAAAATTGATTCGTGAATACAGTAGTCTAAACAATTAATACCTTCAGGTGAACCTTCCTTCTATAAATAATACCAACCTTAATGTGAATAACGCCTGCACCCTAATTTTCAGGTACTAATTTTTGAAAACAGAAGTGAGGATTACTTGAGAATACACGTTATATGGTATTTTTCACACAAAAATAAAAGCCAAGAAATATAGAACAGAAATCAATGGATAGTTTTTATTTACAAATAATTTACATAAAGTATATGGAAGCAATATTATTCTGCTACAAACTAAAGCAGATACAGAATACTATACATCAAGATATTTAATAATTACCGTTATTTGAGTGATTTATATGGTTACAAAGAAATGCAAAATAATTTAAAGAGTTAACAAAGCAGCTGCTCCTATTCAACGAGCTTTTTGCTTTGCATTAATGAATCTTAAAAAGAAACAAAATGATAAATATTCTTACTTAAAGGTTTTTCTACAAACATAATTTGTGCGCTATTGAAAAGTACTCATATCAAAAATTTTCTATTCAAGTTTTCATACATATTTAAGTTGAAAATAGCCTTGTGTTACTTGAAAATTGTTTGATTATAGAAGCAAGGACTTAAAGAAGTTTAGGAGTCAGAAAACTAAGTAATGAAACTGTAAAACACACTGCCACTTTATGCAGTTCAGCCTTGTGAAGCTGTAGTTTCACAAGGAGAAAGATATAAAGAAAGGAAAGAAGGAAAGAAGAAAAAAGAAACGGAGGGAAAAGGAAGAAAAAAGAAAAAGATATACATATGCATGCAAGCTTGTACTATAAATGTATAAAATTAGGAAGTTTTTAACTCATTTCTTTTTTTTTTAATCAGGTATCAAAGTTTAACCATTACTTTGCTGGGAAAAGAAAGGTACTGTTCATTTAGACTTATTACACTCCTAATCATATCGCATGCAGAATAAAAACAGAATGACTTCACTCTCAACATCATGTTCCATGCAGAAAATAACCAGTACGTTGCACTATATATTCACTGTTGTTGTCTTCCCCACGACATATAATCTGGTCTGGTTGCAGCTTGGTATTCATCAACCAACTCTTGAACCACTTCTCGAGAATTATCCAGTTCTTCCAGAGAATCCTTAAACATTGCTTCCTTTCGAAATTGCTCCAAGAAAGCTTCTCGTTTTCGCAGTTTATCATATTGTTGCAGGGCTCGATCAAATAACTACAACAGAATATAAATAATAAAAATTATAGTTATACTTGTATTTCAGTCTTCTTTAGTAGTTTTAAATTATCAGATAATTTACATTATTTCAATTTTTTAGTCAAATTAATACAGTACATAATTCATTACTGGCACATTCAATTTAGTGATTTCACTAAATAAAAATATTTTTATAAAAGCAATCGAAATTGATTGCAAAAATTCTAATAACGCTGATAGACACTTACAGATGATATATTCGTGTGATTGGCTAGCATTAGACCAGATACTCTGTGTGCACTCTGGATGTATGGAGACTTCCGTGACAAAGCAACTTGAATACTTGCTGGTCCCCATGGGATGAAATGTGCCAACTTGCGTTCTCGAATCCGTAACAATGACTTGTGCACCTGTGTGGGATCTACTTCACCCTAATGGATGAGAAAAAATTGCCATTACTAATTTTCTGAATTCTATTTACTGGCATCTATAGAACTACCAAATTATAAATATATCAGTAAGTGGGAAGAAGAAGAGGAAAAAAACAACAACCAACAACAATAACAACCACTCTACCTGAATGATATTAAGTATGGATATGTAACAATGAATAGCTGAGCGGTCGTGAGCTGTTGACACCATCATGTTCTTGGGTTGCAACAAACGCCTCATCACATCTAATACGGTAGTTTTACGAACAGAAACTTCCTGAAAAGAAAAACTTTCATCAAAATCATTTTGAATTTGATCAAACTTTAACACTTTTAGAGTTTAACACAGAAGAAAAAATGGTGCATTCTTGACCCTTCTATGCTGTCAAGTAAAATCCTCAAGAAACAAACTCAAAAGCATTACCATTAAAAAGGGAAGTTAGGCTAATTTCAGCCTTTGGAGAACTTACAAAAATAGTCAAACAAATGTTGGATGCATGTATGTTTGTTGATAACAAATCTGAAGATAATTTTCATACTATTTGAAAAATAAACAAATAAAAAACAATTATATTAAAATATAATTTCATAGCACATAAAATTACTCTACGTTATTTTTGTCTTACCCTGACAATACCAATCTACTCTGCTTACCATTAGGTATTGAGTTTTTGCAGAATTTTTACAAACCTTTATTGGATTCAACCACCAACATTATTTAATCTAAAATCCAAAGGAAAACACCACAATAGGAAAGATGACAAGTACTTACATCTTGGTCACTGGTAAGAGGTGTGTAACCAGTCATAAGAAAATGTAAGCGAGGAGTTGGAATTAAAGGGGCAATAAGCCCAATTAAGTCATTATTCATATATGATGGATACCTAAAAAAATTTTAGTCAGTTACAAATTAGATTTTTGAAATTGTAAATAAATTTAAAAATAGCTTTACATACCTTAATGTGGTTGTAGACACAGACATTATAGTAGACACAAGAGTATTTATTTGTGTAAAACTGGGATTTTGTATATGCAATCTATCAGTTGCTATTCGATTTAAAGCAGTATTATCTAACACAACAACACAATCTGCACTCAGGGTAAGACGTTTCAAAGTTAACAATGAGTTGTACGGTTGCACAACTACATCACTGAAATTCAAGAAATAAACTTCTTTATAGTAATGATTTCAACTGTGTTTACATTTAACATGGTTTCTTTTTGACTAAGTTTACTTTAACCAAATTAGAGAAGACAAAAGCAATTACAAAACAATTATTATAAGTATCCTACCTTATTTCATCCTGATTAGGGAACACACTATATGTTTCGATCAGTTTTTTAGGATATCTGTCAGTCAGCCTCTCTAAAATATACGAGCCCATGCCTGACCCAGTGCCTCCAGCAATAGAATGACACAGAACAAATCCCTTAAAGAAAATGTATATTACAGTACACATACATTAAAACAAAAAACAAACAAACCCATGGAATATTACTTACTTCTAAACTGTCACTTCCATCAGCTTCACGGTCAATAATATCAAATATTTCTTCTTGGAGTCTATCCCCCTGGCTATAACCAGATGCCCAATTATTACCAGCACCACCTCCGTGTTTTGACAGATAAATATTCTCTGGATTGTAAAGCTATAAAAAAAGATCACATCATGGTTGTGCTCAATTCTTAATTATTACTTCTAATGCAAATAAAAACACAAACCTTAGCATATGGTGATGTCATTATAGTGTGAATAACTCTAGGTTCCAAATCAAGCAGAACTGCTCGAGGAATGTAATGTTCATCATCAGCCTATTAAAACATAATAAATCCATTAAAACAAATAATTTGACAATTGAAATAAATCCGAGTTCAAATTATTTAACACAAGAAAAACAATATATTAACCTGATAAAAGAAGACATCTTTTCTGTCCAAACCCTCTGTAGCAAAGGGCTCCAAAATTCCTTCAGGACTAATTCCATGTTCAGCACACAGTCTTTTCCAAAACTCAAAGCCAACTATAAATCAAATTTCAACCAACGTATAAATATAATATTCAAATATATTTAGAAAGAAATTCATATATTCTCCAGTATTTAAATAAAAATTCACGATAATTACTACATAATTTAACTTACTTTGATTACCACATTGGCCGAGTTGCAATGTTATCATCTCACACGGCATTTTCGTGCCTAAATTATTTTACACTCACAATATCATATATTTTAATCTGAATAAATTATTACCGCACTTACAGATACGTCAAAACACAACGTTCTTTCCCTCCTTTTTACACCAACTAAATGGGGACAAGAACGTACTGGTCCTTCCCGCGACCCACATACGTACCACTATGCATTCTCCTTGTACTCACAGGCATGGATGCACAATGTCGAGGAAGAGGTAACGCTCGGTTTTTGATTTACAGGCCTAGCTAACGGTGTTTTTTCCTTCTTAGTAACGTCGTCTCTATATATAGATAACAACAACAACAACAACAAAAATACATTATACTGAAATTTTAATACGCTTTATCGCAATTTGCTTTCAAAAATCGTAAATTTTGCTTAGATGCATTTAATATAGTACTAAACATACAACCGAGACTTTTCGATGGAAAAACTCGTTTGGTAATTTCCCAATACTGAAAAAATAGTTAATTCTTAATCACATATGCAGAAAATGTGCCTGTGTCGTTTGCTGAATTGCTTAACTACACTCTGTGAAGTCACGGAAGTTAGGCAACACGAGACATGACACCTTCCTGGACGGGTGACCGTTTGGGAAGCCTGTTTACTAACAGCACCGAGCTCCAGGCCGAAGGGATAAAAGACTGCAACGTGACGAGACAAAAAAACTTATTGGAGGATTGTACGCTCAATGCCCAAAAAGGGATAAGGGACGTGTTGCGAACAGCCGCAACAAATTTGAAAGATAGAAAAAATCCCTTTTTCTAATATAGTGTGTATTCCAAATTAACTCTTTGTGGGTCTTTGATACCGAAATATTGTTTTCCGATATTGTCTGCCTGTTCATACGTCTGTGAACAATTCATAAGCCTTTCACCGTATTTTCTTTCAATTTGAAATATCCCGAATCGGTCTGGCTGTTTTCGTAACAATATTCAATAACCATTCGTACTGGCTTCGAACTTGGATTAATTCTCCGTTAAGGCTAAATGCACCGAAAAATACTTATAGGAAAAATCAATAGATCGCAGCACTATCACACGGAATTTACTAGATCGATAACGTCAGAACAAATTGTCCGAATTTCGATCTGTAAACAGCATTGGACTCCTTTTTAAAATAGAATTCACGCTACGATGCCGTTTTTTCAAAAGATATTTCCAAAAAAAATTTAAAATGATTTCTCATAGTTCCGGGAAGAAATTAAAAAATGTGGGCTTATAGCGCGATGACGACGTGCTTCCTGAATCCAACGCCGTGTCAATCATGCAAATCGGATGAATAGGAGCGGCGTAAAGTGAAATTTCGAAAAAAATAACTGACTCCCCCTTCCCTCTTCATGCTTGCGTCACCCGACCCTTTTGGAGGCTCCCTCGACGCGGCCGAACGGCCAAACCCGGCGGCCTCAGGAGGAGGGCGGCACGGGAGGAGGCCGTGCTTTCAGGCAGGCAAGCCGGGCAGTCGGTTCGTCCCTTTCAATCTCAATATATTTTCCTCCACTTATCAAACTAGTGATGCTGTAACACAACCAAACGGTCTCATATCATCTGTAATAGTCGTATAAAACTATATATCTTGTTCACATATTTCCGTCTTCCTTCGAATACCATCAAAAAGTTATTTGAGGCACTACTCAAAATATCAATTCCGATTTGGAAACTGATTTCAAAAAGAAAATTGAACTAATTGTGTAGATACCACCAATATTCCATGTCCTAACATCTTATTTTACATACATTTTACTTCTAAGATCTTCCGTTATCATTCCACTACCAGAAAGAATGAGCCGAAATTACGCACGAGCTCTTTTTTCCTGCGACTCGATTTTTGATCTCAAAACGGCGTTTGTCTCCTTGATAGACTTCACCTGATGAATCTGTTTTCCCAAGTAAAATTTTAAAACTGTTTTCATACTTTCGGACAAAATTGAAGAAGTGGTAAAATAGCGCGCAGGCGAGATGCGTCCTGAATCCAACACTGTAACAAACATTAAAATCTAATATTAAGAATCGTGACATGCCCCAGCTTACTTAGTAAGTTATATTGATATAAAATGATTCTGTTATATTTGTATAAACTTGAAGATTGGAAAAAGGAATTCCCGGCGCGTCATTTTGATACAAACTACGTAAATGATAATGTAAAAGGATGTAGTGTAAATCATTGTATTGTGACATATATATGTATTTTTTAATGCATTAAATTGTCATGAAAGCAATACAACTTAAACCCTTAGACAGGAACACCACACTAGAAGAGGAATATCCGTCTATGAGGGGGATAAATTATGTTTTGTTATACAGTTCGGCAACTTTTACATTTCTGCATTAAGATACCATTTTTCTAAACATCGCACACGCTTATCGGTAACATTTAATCGGGTAGCAATTCAATTTATAAGATTTATATGCTACTAGTAAAACGTAGCATACCAGTCACTGATAAACCTCATATTAGGGAATCAGAATGCAAACGTATTAAATCGGCGATCCTCATCTAGGTGTCGAGAATAGGGATGCAACATTGATGTTGATATTTTCAAAACATAGATTTTGTATAGACACATGAACATATTTCGTAAAAAAACGAAACATTTATGAAACCTGATGTTTATTATCGATGTGCTTGATGAGTTGAATGAAAAGAACCGATAATCACAATTTTATAAAAAAGTTAAAATATGAAATAATATTGCATTATACCACTGTCAATACATGTGTTCGAATAAAGCGAACGGTGATTGTAACATCCTCATCCAGTAGACTATCTTCAGCCCAAGAAATGACCCCATTTTTCCGGCATATCCTACGTATGTCCTACCGTACGCAGAGAGGCGGCCAACGCAAGCACTCTAGGTGTAAGGTCTCTCGCCCACCTTCCTGTACCCATTTGAGGAAGTTGTGACTCCATAAGATGACCCTGGGCGATAGTAAAAAGAATATCAGCGAAACTAAGCCTGAAAACTTTCTTTTGCGGTTTTGTCTAAATCGTAATTATAAATTAACAATCACGGCCACGGTCAAAACAAATTATCTTCCGCACGAACTTGATCGATGTTTCTAAACCAGGTTTTTGAAAGATGTTTTAATTTTGAACATTGATATTTGCATTTGTATTACTTGAGCATCATTCCTTCGCTTTTCTTACTATCCGAAACTGGGAGGGGACGCGCCGATAATTCAGCGAGTTCTTCCCTAATAATGGCAGTATGAAAGACTGCGGGTATCAAACACACTGTTCAGTGCGATGATGTCTATTTGTCGGCTCCAGTCCCGGTCAAGCAGCGGCTGTGAGCATCTCTCCTTTCATCTTCAGGTCCCAATTCTTCGCGGGTCTGAACGCGCAGAGAAATAGTACTAGAACATAGATCGCAAGCCATCCCTTGTTAGACCTATCTGGATATACACAGCAATAGGATGCTAGCAATTTGTTCATTGCTCACTCGGACTCGAACTGCCTTTTTCCTTTTGTTTGTGATATTGTGTATTAGTTATTTAATTGTGCCACTTACACCCTTTTCTTCCGCTTCATTCTATCATTCCAAGCATAATATCCTTTTCTAGAGATTTTGTTCGACTAATAGTACGTCCAAAATATTTTATTTTCCATTTTTTGGCTTTTAGAGAAAGTTCTGTTTTCTTTTCAAAATTTCGGCATTTATCTTTTTGCCCTCCCATTGTACGTTTAATATTTTCTTCCGTGTCCATACTTCAAAAGCATCTTCCTTTTCTCGGCCTATCTCAATGTTCAGCTTTTACACCCACACAACAGGATTAGAAATACCATTTTCTCGATTATTTGGATTTTGGTCTTACGCAAGGCTTGATATCTGATGGAACACGACGGAACGGCGTTCCTGTATCTCGCTGATAATTATTACATTATATTATAAATATATAATTACTTCTATTAAATTAATAAATCATTTTGAGCGCGTTCCGGGACCTAAAATTTTAGAAATCAATCACTTGATATGCCTGCATATTTTATGAATTTGTGTAATTTTCTTTCCGCTGCTTTTTCTAAAATTATTCCTCCCTTTAGTTCTTCTGTACAGTATCCAGAATTTGTTATTGTAATTCATAAGTATTTAACTTCGCCTGCCATGTATATCACTTCTCCGTTGATGTTCAGGTTTCCTTTTTTACCAGTTGACATAAATGTTGTTTTCTTTAAATGTAAGTTCATAGAATATTTAAATTTTATATTAATAATATATTTAGCTATCATTATTACGTAATTCAGAATTAAGTATAAATAAAACATCTGCATAATTTTGTTGACATAACATTTTTGCGTTTTCTCGAAAAGGAGTAAAGTGGACATGTCACGTTTTGAATGTTTGCTCCTCATTTCGCGCTCCTTTCTATCCAATCCCAGCGCCGCCAGGGCACGCGCTTAAGTGTAGTCACCCCTCTGTGCTGGAAGCAGGGTCGCACCTCTGGCACACTGCTGTTCTGATAGCGTGACTTTTCTGACCTCTGCAGACATCTCGCAGCGTTCTTCGGCGGGCTGCGTGCTACACTAGGGCAATTCGATATGCCCAAGCGTAGGAAGAGGGCGGTGAGCAGTTTTCAGTGGGCGAGAACATTGTGCAGTGACGAAGTGGAGATTATATTTACTATACATGAATTAGTGGAATCATTCGCGTTTCGTTAATTATTAGTAACCGAGAGTTATATATGAATAAGATAATAATTCAAACAATAAATAACAATTATAAAAGTATATTAGTTTAATAAACATTTTGTGAGATATTATTAACTAAAATAACTTATTTAGTCGACATTTATGGATGGTAAGCTATTGTTTTTCATTGAAAATACAGGTATAATACCCTTATAACCTTTATGGACGTCCATACCGTTATAGACGTCCTATAGAGGTATTTTACCGGTATAAAAGAACATAGGTATTTGAAAAAGGTATGTAAAATACCGGTATCTAATACCTTTTCGGTCCCTGCCTATTCCTCATTGCCAGTTTACACTCCCTGGTCATATTTCGAATGACCCGGGACATTTCTTTAGGTCTCCTTTTGTTGTTATGTTCTTCCACTTCATTGCATTTTTCTTTTTATTTATTTATTTATTTATTTATTTAACGTCAAAAAACAGTTAAATACTACGTATGACGTGCTATATTTCTTGAAGAAACTTTTCTTTATCTTGTCTTGGTCTACGCTGGTATACCCTGCTGAGTTCTCTGAGCTCTCTTTTATCCTTTGCTTTCTTAGCAGAGAAATATAATACTTGAAAAGAACGAAACATTAGGACTTTATTATTATTATTATTATTATTATTATTATTATTATTATTATTATTATTATTATTATTATTATTTAATAATAATAATCACAATCACGCGAATGGAGAGGAATCGAAGGTAAAGTGTATATTCTCGTACTATATAATCCTTCGAATCTTCACTTCGATGACTGAGTTTCCAAGATTTATAACAATTGTGAGACTCCATCATTATATTTCACGGGGAAAATCTTGAAATATCTCTACAGGTCTGATTCAGTTTGCCCATTGTGAAACCATGGAGCAGGTTGTTACTCTGTGAGAACCTCTAGGCACCGGGCGGGCGTTCTTTCAGCGCCCGCCGCGAAGGGCTAGGCTAAAGTGGCCGTGGGGGAGGGGTTCCGGGATTTCCAAATCCGATATGGCACTGGGACAGTGGTTCTCGAATATCGTTGCGAATGCTCACTCCAAGTTCACTGGGGGAAGGGGGAGGGAGGAGGAGGGAAGGGGCGATCAGGTATTTTTTCCGAAATTTCACTTTACGCCGCTCCTATTCATCCGATTTGCATGATTGACACGGCGTTGGATTCAGGAAACACATCGTCATCGCGCTATAAGCCCACATTTTTTAATTTCTTCCCAAAACTATGAGAAATCATTTTTAGTTTTATTTTGGAAATATTTTTTGAAAAAACGGCATCGTAGCGTGAATTCTATTTTAAAAAGTAGTCCAATGCCGTTTACAGATCAAAATTCGGACAATTTGTTCAGACGTTATCGGTCTAGTAAATTTTGCTTATTTTGGTGTTGCCACGTGGTGGCGACAAATGTAACTAGTGTCGGTACATTCAGCCTTAAGGCTAAATGTACCGACACTAGTTCCATTTGCCGCCACCACGTGGCAGCACCAAAATAAGCAACAACAAAAGGAGACCTAAAGAAATGTCCCGGGTCATTCGAAATATGACCAGGGAGTGTAAACTGGCAATGAGGAATAGGCAGGGACCGAAAAGGTATTAGATACCGGTAAAATACCGGTATTTTACATACCTTTTTCAAATACCTATGTTCTTTTATACCGGTAAAATACCTCTATAGGACGTCTACAACTGTATGGACGTCCATAAAGGTTATAAGGGTATTATACCTGTATTTTCAATGAAAAACAATAGCTTACCATCCATAAATGTCGACTAAATAAGTTATTTTAGTTAATAATATCTCACAAAATGTTTATTAAACTAATATACTTTTATAATTGTTATTTATTGTTTGAATTATTATCTTATTCATATATAACTCTCGGTTACTAATAATTAACGAAACGCGAATGATTCCACTAATTCATGTATAGTAAATATAATTTCCACTTCGTCACTGCACAATGTTCTCGCCCACTGAAAACTGCTCACCGCCCTCTTCCTACGCTTGGGCATATCGAATTGCCCTAGTGTAGCACGCAGCCCGCCGAAGAACGCTGCGAGATGTCTGCAGAGGTCAGAAAAGTCACGCTATCAGAACAGCAGTGTGCCAGAGGTGCGACCCTGCTTCCAGCACAGAGGGGTGACTACACTTAAGCGCGTGCCCTGGCGGCGCTGGGATTGGATAGAAAGGAGCGCGAAATGAGGAGCAAACATTCAAAACGTGACATGTCCACTTTACTCCTATTCGAGAAAACGCAAAAATGTTATGTCAACAAAATTATGCAGATGTTTTATTTATACTTAATTCTGAATTATGTAATAATGATAGCTAAATATATTATTAATATAAAATTTAAATATTCTATGAACTTACATTTAAAGAAAACAACATTTATGTCAACTGGTAAAAAAGGAAACCTGAACATCAACGGAGAAGTGATATACATGGCAGGCGAAGTTAAATACTTATGAATTACAATAACAAATTCTGGAAACTGTACAGAAGAACTAAAGGGAGGAATAATTTTAGAAAAAGCAGCGGAAAGAAAATTACACAAATTCATAAAATATGCAGGCATATCAAGTGATTGATTTCTAAAATTTTAGGTCCCGGAACGCGCTCAAAATGATTTATTAATTTAATAGAAATAATTATATATTTATAATATAATGTAATAATTATTAGCGAGATACAGGAACGCCGTTCCGTCGTGTTCCGTCAGAAATCAAGCCTTGCGTAAGACCAAAATCCAAATAATCGAGAAAATGGTATTTCTAATCCTGTTGTGTGGGTGTAAACGCTGAACATTGAGATAGGCCAAAAAAGGAAGATGCGTTTGAAGTATGAACACGGAAGAAAATATTAAACGTACAATGGGAGGGCAAAAAGATAAATGCCGAAATTTTGAAAAGAAAACAGAACTTTCTCTAAAAGCCAAAGCCAAAAAATGGAAAATAAAATATTTTGGACATACTATGAGTCGAACAAAATCTCTAGAAAAGTATATTATGCTTGGAATGATAGAATGAAGCGGAAGAAAAGGGTGTAAGTGGCACAATTGAATAACTAATACACAATATCACAAACAAGGAAAAAGGCAGTTCGAGTCCGAGTGAGCAATAAACAAATTGCTAGCATCCTATTGCTGTGTATATCCAGATAGGTCTAACAAGGGATGCCTTGCAATCTATGTTCTAGTACTATTTCTCTGCGCGTTCAGACACCGCGAAGAATTGGGACCTCCAGATGAAAGGAGAGATGCTCACAGCCGCTGCTTGACCGGGACTGGAGCCGACAAATAGACATCATCGCACTGAACAGTGTGTTTGATACCCGCAGTCTTTCATGCGTACATTCTGCCATTATTAGGAAAGAACTCGCTAAATTATCGGCGCGTCCCCTCCCAGTTTCGGATAGCAAGAAAAGCGAAGGAATGATGCTCAAGTAATACAAATGCAAATATCAATGTTCAAAATTAAAACATCTTTAAAAAACCTGGTTTAGAAACATCGATCAAGTTCGTGCGGAAGATAATTTGTTTTGACAGTGGCCGTGATTATTAATTTATAATTACGATTTAGACAAAACGGCAAAAGAAAGTAAAAAGAATAACAGCGAAACTAAGCCTGAAAACTATCGCCCAGGGTCATCTTATGGAGTCACAACTTCCTCAAATGGGTACAGGAAAGTGGGCGAGAGAGCTTGCGTTGGCCGCCTCTCCGCGTACGGTACGACATACGTAGGAAATGCCAGAAAAATGGGGTCATTTCTTCGGCTGAAGATAGTTTACTGGATGAGGATGTTACAATCACCGTTCGCTTTATTCGAACACATGTATTGACAGTGGTATAATGCAATATTATTTCATATTTTAATTTTTTTTATAAAATTGTGATTATCGGTTCTTTTCATTCACAACTCATCAAGCACATCGATAATAAACATCAGGTTTCATAAATGTTTCATTTTTTTACGAAATATGTTCATGTGTCTATACAAAATCTATGTTTTGAAAATATCAACATCAATGTTGCATCCCTATTCTCGACACCTAGATGAGGATCGCCCATTTAATACGTTTGCATTCTGATTCCCTAATATGAGGTTTATCAGTGACTGGTATGCTACGTTTTACTATTAGAATATAAATCTTATAAATTGAATTGCTACCCGATGTTACTGATAAGCGTGTACGATGTTTAGAAAAATAGTATCTTAATGTAGAAATGTAAAAGTTGCCGAACCGTATAACAAAACATAATTTATCCCCCCCCCCCCCATAGACGGATATTCCTCTTCTAGTGTGGTGTTCCTGTTTAAGGGTTAAAGTTGTATTGCTTTCATGACAATTTAATGCATTAAAAAATACATATATATGTCACAAGACAATGATTTACACTACATCCTTTTACATTATCATTTACGTAGTTTGTATCAAAATGACGCGCCGGGAATTACTTATTCCAATCATCAAGTTTATACAAATATAACAGAATCATTTTATATCAACATAACTTACTAAGTAAGCTGGGACATGTCACGATTCTTAATATTATATTTTAATGTTTGTTACAGTGTTGGATTCAGGATGCATCTCGCCTGCGCGCTATTTTACCACTTCTTCAATTTTGTCCGAAAGTACGAAAACAGTTTTAAAATTTTACTTGGGAAAACAGATTCATCAGGTGAAGTCTATCAAGGAGACAAACGCCGTTTTGAGGTCAAAAATCGAGTCGCAGGAAAAAAGAGCTCGTGCGTAATTTCGGCTCATTCTTTCTGGTAGTGGAATGATAACGGAAGATCTTAGAAGTAAAATGTATGTAAAATAAGATGTTAGGACATGGAATATTGGTGGTATCTACACAATTAGTTCAATTTTCTTTTTGAAATCAGTTTCCAAATCGGAATTGAGATTTTGAGTAGTGCCTCAAATAACTTTTTGATGGTATTCGAAGCAAGACGAAAATATGTGAACAAGATATATAGTTTTATACGACTATTACAGATGATATGAGACCGTTTGGTTGTGTTACAGCATCACTAGTTTGATAAGTGGAGAAAAATATATTGAGATTGAAAGGGACGAAAAAGGACGAACCGACTGCCCGGCTTGCTTGCCTGAGAGCACGGCCTCCTCCCGTGCCGCCCTCCTCTTGAGGCCGCCGGGTTTGGCCGTTCGGCTGCGTCGAGGTTCGGGTGACGCAACTGGGGGGATCAGGTACTTTTTCCGAAATTTCACTTTACGCCGCTCCTATTCATCCGATTTGCATGATTGACACGGCGTTGGATTCAGGAAGCACGTCGTCATCGCGCTATAAGCCCACATTTTTTAATTTCTTCTCGGAACTATGAGAAATCATTTTAATTTTTTTTTGGGGGGGGGGAAATATTTTTTGAAAAAACGGCATCGTAGCGTGAATTCTATTTTAAAAAGGAGGCCAATGCCATTTACAGATCGAAAATCGGACAATTTGTTCAGACGTTATCGCTCTAGTAAATTCCGTGTGAAAGTCTGCGATCTATTGATTTTTCCTATAAGTATTTTTCGGTGCATTTAGCCTTAAGCTAGTCAGTCGAAGTTAGTCATTGCCTTTTATCCATTCGGCTCGGCCTTGGCGCCGTTAAGGGGCTCTTACACTCAAAAATTTCGCTCAAAATTTTGAGCACAAATATTGAGCTTATTTTTGTACAAAATATTGAAAAGTCGTGGACCCCTCACACTACACAAAAATATTGCACAACATTTCAGTGTTAACTAAACATTCGTGATGGAAGCACGGCACATCGCGTTGTACTCAGCCATAGCTGCATACGTTTCTTTGCCCAGGGCAAACCCGGAGGTTGAAAGTTACGTAGTTGTATTGTGTGCAGAGTTGAAGGAGTCTTTAAATAAGAAGAAGAAAAGAGTGTGGGTCAGGTATTATTTGAAGAAGCGACCGACCCATGGTCATCGTAACCTACTTCGCGATCTGAGCTTGGAACCTACACTTTATCAAAATTTCCTGAGGATGAATGAAGAGGTTCTTGAGCAACTGTTGAGTATGGTTTGCCCTCTGATTGAGAAACGTGATACTTGAATGAGGACAGCAATTTCGCCAACTGAAAGGTTGAGTCTCACTCTGCGCTTCCTAGCATCTGGGAACAGCTTTGAGGACCTGAAATTTTCAGCGTACATAGCTCCGACCACTATTAGTGAAATCGTTATGAAGACAAGCGAGGCACTTTGCACATGCTTAAAGGATTATATAAAGGTAAGAAAACTGCAAGTATTGTAACATTAAAGAACGTTTTATTACATAAGTAGGTACTCTATGAAATCGTATTATACGAGTACAAATTTTTAATACGGGTATACTAGGTACGTAATAGCAGAATTAGTAAGTTATACTGGTTGTTTAAAATCGTACCTACTTAAAATAGAATAAGTATATAAAATGAACATGAAAAGAACACGACTTGCGTATAAAACAAAGTGTGAAAAAAACTTGTTCGATTGTCCGAGTTCAATGAAAACCGGAAAAGTACGAACGCGTATCTTCATGTCGTCCTCGTTGGGGTGGTTCTTCTAACTGTTAGTTATCGTTGCGTACAACAAAATTTACTATTCTGGTGGGATGAGGATCGTACAAGGTATTGAAGGCTTCATTAATTGATCCCATCTCGATCAGGTTTTTCGTCCAGTTTCCCTGATCCATTGAGCAAATGCTGAGATTGCCCCTTGTTTTGCTTCTGGACATAAATGTAACTTCATTTTCTGTGCACGTCTTCTAGAATTCAGTGGGAAATACAATTATTCAAATTATCGTTTCCATGTTGTCGCGGCAGGAAGAAATAAGAGCCAAAATTTATTGCTTATTTATCCTTGAAAATAGATTTTATTACATGGGAGTTCTTTTTTTTTCCTTTCAAAATTCAAAATGTATTGCTTATTTATCCTTGAAAATAAATTTTATTACATGGGAGCTTTTTGTTGTTTTTTTTCTCCCTTTCAAAATTAAAAATTTAAGTAGTATATGACTTAGTGTAGGGATCACAGAATTTTGAAAATGTGCACACAATTCACTTTTCCCCATAGCACGTCATACGCAGTTTTAACTGTTTTTTTGACGTAAAATAAATAAATAAATAAATAAATAAATAAATAAATAAAGCCAATGGGTCTTTTGTGTCAAATAACTTAGTCACAGTTCAAGGCCGGTAATCTAAAATGCCATCATGACACTAACCACAGTGGTTTCAATAATTTCCTGTTGGCTCTCAGTTAAGGAAAACCAAACTCAAATCACTAAAGGAAAAACTTCATGGTCAGAATAGGGTTATGTCAACTTTTACCAAGGAAGCAGACTTGACAACTGAAGCTGGCTTCATCTCGGCCTTTAATATTGCAAAAGCAAAAAAGGCTTACACAGAGGGGGATTTTATTAAGACGAACATGACAAGTTGTTTCCATTTTAGAACACGAAAATAAGAAACTGCAGAAACTAATCAACGAAATGGTAGCTGCTAGACACACAATAGAGAGGCAGTTTCTATTATTGGTGCGGATATTTTAAATAATTTACAAAAAAATCAAAGCGAGTGCTCAGCAATAAGTCTGGCTCTGGACGAGTCTGCTGATATCAAAGATAAACCACACCTAGTCACATTTGTGAGGTACAAGTCAAAGGACTTCGAAGTAGTCGAAGAACTCTTTGACCTGGTTACATTGAAGGATACTACTCGTGGTTGTGACATTAAAGAAGCCGTGAATAGTGTTTTACAGAAAAACTTAGTGCCTATTGGTAATATTGTCAGCATTGCTATCGATGGTGCACCATCTATGACTGGCACGAAACAAGGGATTATTGGGCTTTTAAATGCTGACACATAATTTCCTGAGTTCCTACCTGTACATTGTATTATTTACAGAGAACATTTAGCAGAAAATATTTTTAATACCTGCATATTATGCAGGTAGTTCTAAAAATTGTGAACTGTATTCGCTCAAGTGCCAGAAAACAAGACATCTCAAATCTCTTATGGAAGATATGAACAATGATGAGCTTCCTGATGGTATATCTTGGTACTGCTTAGTGTTGTGGCTATCAGTAAGCAATGTCCTTGGCAGATTTTTTGAATTACTTGATCCAATCAAACAGTTTATGCAAGAAAAAAATCTTTCCCTGAACTTAATGACCCCCTAGTGGTTGTTAGATACGGCTATTTTTACAGATGTGGTCCAGCATTTACAAACATTAAACATATTTATACAAGGAAGAGAAAAGGTTATTTCTAATTTGGCCCAGACTGCATTTAGCTGTCATAGCAAGTTAAAGCTTCTTGGGAAAGACGTTCAGACTAAAAATTTTCTCTCTTGAAATGTTTAAAGAAAATTACTGATGACATTCCTGACGTTCAGGTGGAAACTAAAGATTACTTGAGTAAAATGTCTTGACTTGCTGAAGAAATCAATGGCAGATTTAATGATTTGAGATTACTTAAACCATCATTTTTATTCCTGGAAAATTCTTTTGCTGTTGATGTGGGCGATGGCTGACCTGTATCATCACCAATAAAAAGGATACAGCAACTGTACAGTTGGAGCTACTAGAACTACAAGAGGACGAAGGACTAAAATGACTCAAACGAAGTGACATTTCTACCAAAGAGTTTTGGAAGAATGTTTCAGAAGAAAAATACCCACTAACAAAGAGTGTGCTAAAAGACAATCTTTGGCACTATTTATGTGTGTGAATCACTGCATTAAACGCTTTAATTCATTGAATCTAAATATAAATGCGAACTAACTGATGAACATTTAAGTGAACTTCTGCGAACTGCGCTTACCAATTATCAGCCAGATTTCAAAACACTAACAACAAAAATGAACACTCGAAAAAGCACTTCTCGAAAGTAAAATTGCATTCCTTCACGTGTTCCTGAAAAATAAAGTTCTGTGTAGTGTAATAAAAAAATGGTACTTCATTTGTTATAAAATGAAAAATGTGTTCATTTTATAAATATCTCTTCAGAATGTGGCTTGCTTGGAAATTTTGCGGCTCCCAAAACTAAGGTTAGTGGCCACCCCTGGTGTATAGGATTGCACTTCGCCGACTTTCTTGGAAAACTCATGTAACAGAAAAGAGAACTGAATCACAACTTCAATTTTAATCAACTTTATTCGCTTCTAAATCGGCGCTCTCATTCATCAACATACAATAAAATCCTCCTTTACAAAGCCATAATTCAACCTATTTGGACCTACGACTTACAAATCTGGGGACCACCGCATCAAATTTAAAAAGATTTCAAATTTTCAATCGAAAACTTTAAGAACAAGTTTAAACGCTCCATGGTATATCTCAAATTCATACATTCACTCCCACCTCAATATTCTAACAATATACGACATTATGTCAAGAAACAGCACAAAACAGGAAACAAAACTAAATTCTCATCCCATTTACCTTCCACTAAAACTTTTACACAACAGTGATTTTAGCTACAGGTTAAAAAAACATGACATCCTAAAGGTACCGATTAGTTTCACCTGATTCTCAAAGGTCATGTGTATTTATTGCATGTTTGGTAATATGTAATTCATGTGCATAATGCAATTCTGTCTAATGTTCATGTTATTCTATCATATTGTAAATAATGTTATGTTCTGAAATATTATAGATAACACATTCGCTTAATGTTCCTCTGGAACAGACTGTAAATAAGCAACCAATTAATACGGAGAACCGTCCGCAACGCAGCTCCATCCTGAACGCCGTCCGCGGGCAGGTCCCACGTGAGAGGCCGAGCCGCCGCCCGGCAACTGTCAGGTGCGAATGGCGCCCAGCTGGCGCCGCCGCCGGCCCTCCCACGGGCCGCGCTTCCTCGCTTCGGGGACGTTTCAGCGGTGGACTTGCTGCAAGGGTCTTCAATCGGAAAACAACTCAGAAAATAACTCTGCCCTTCGTCACCTTGACCTGCGTTGCCATTTTGGGGCGAGACGAACTTCTTGGCTACGCATATCGGATGTTTTCTCACGGCATATGAACGGAGTTGGATTTGCAAGTGGATTCAATAGGATTATTTGTAAGTAAACATCTTTATTTATTGCTATTAATTTAATTCATAACGGTTTTTACTTATGAATTGTGGAACTTTTACACTTCACTTATTTTTTAAGCAAAATAGAATGGAAAACCAAAATATTCTGGTTTCATGGTGCATAGTGTTCAAACATCAGACCTATTCGTTAACAGACACGGACAGAAACATTATTTCATTATTTGTTTTGAAAGGGTATGCCATTTAATTTTTCTTAGAATGGCATGCAAACAGCAAGGAACCTTCTTCTACTTGCAGAAGAATAAAACTTCCAGTTGAATATAATTGTAGGAACCAATTATTGAACAAACAATTTATTATATCTTTATAATAATTGGTTCCTATAATTCAATAATAGAAGCACACATAAATCAATATTAGAAACAGAGTAATTATTTTAAGGAAAATACACGTGAAGATGGGAAAATTAATTGATTTATTACATATTGTAGCGTCGTGGCGCTAAAACCGGCGTGGGCACGCGGCATGGAGCGCACCGGATGCTAGACAATGGCAGAAGCTATGACGCACGGGTTTTTTCCGACGGGGTGTGCGGGCGTAGGGCGGAGACAATGGAGGCGCCGGGAAGCGTCGCGAGGGCTATTTAAGGGCTGTGGAACAATAGCTCTTCCTTCAGACAGCGGCATCGGCAGCGTAGGTCGTCCGTGAGAGGTGCGTGCGTGCGTGCGCGCTGGAAGGAGCCGGCAGTTATTGTCGTGACTAGTGAGACATGTAGTCGGTCTCAGGGCAGGCGGTACTACGCACGGCGAAACATTAAGTAGTATGTTCGGTGTGGTAGCCGTTGTAAATATCTCTCCTAGCAGTTGAGTCTATTTAGTTAGTTAATTGTATACAGTGCATTGGTTATTTGTGACTACGGTATTAATTGTAAATAAACCTGCTGTTATTACAACCAACTCTCGTCTGTGTACTGATTACACCCGTATGACGCCACAATATACCAAATTCAGTAAGCTGGAATAGAATACTCATTTATTATTCGAAGGTGAAACACAACCAGTTCAATGTTCGAACACACATTCCAATAACGCAGAATTTCCTGATTCTCCTTGTCCATGTAAATGGAGACGAAGTGATAAATCATGTAGTTTTGGTGTGCGTGGCTGCTCTCTCCAGATCTAGTTTCAACAAGAATGCTGTATATCTGCGTGAAGATGTCGAAATGTTTTTGACTGGACAAAGCGAGAGGAACATATGCTTGAGACGAGCATTAAAACAAGATATCTTAGATTATTATTTGAGAATTTTCTAGCTAAATGATTGCAAATAATAATAATAATAATAATAATAATAATAATAATAATAATAATAATAATAATAATAATAATAATAATAATAATAATAATAGATATGTCTGTTTAGCACGTATTAGTGACGACTTCCATAATGAAAAGTTTCTGGGCAGTCTACATTGCAATCGATGTTGGCATCAATTTTTTAGGTAGAATGAATTCAAAGCGGATGTTTTCTCTGAACGAATTAAGAGTTCGCCCCGTATACAGAGTAGGTGATCTGTAGAGATCTTGTTTTAGAAACTAGCACATACTGAAGTGAGAAGTTAGTCACAATAGCATATATGCTGATGGATGATGCAGAAAAGATCAATCCCCATGGCATGGAGTTTCTCTATGAGAAGTTTATTGTTGTCAGTACGCTCATTCCTAACGCACCATTTTATTGTCGCACCATTTAGAAGTAATTTGTGAAAATATACATCTAATTTCATCAGCTGTAGTAGCAAATTTTCGAACGACAATCGCAGCTGAAGAGGAAATGAGTGGCTAGGAAGAGGGACGAAAATCGCCGACGTCCTCCCAAGAGCAGCGGCAAGACATGCTTCTCGTTAGTAATGAGAGTTTTTGTTGGTGGAGAGGAAGACTGTGATGTGAATCCAAAGAATTATCCCGACAAGAATGGACGATAAGCATGTGTATGCTCTATCAAGGAAACACGACGTATCATCATTCAATTCGCGAGGTCATCTATTTGTTATGACGGCTTCCGTGGTTCCGGTAGAAGACCTTGAAGTGATCAGTTATGCAGAGAAGAACATGCAGATGCGCGGTTACTCCCTCTCCTTCCTCCTGCTCGCAGGATGTTAGTGTCATTAGTTACTCTGAATGCTCTTCTTTGACAATACGTCCCATGTTCTTCCTGCCATTCTTCGACGAATATAAAGCCCATGTTTCTCGCTCCCTTCATAGTGAGGAAATCATATATATTCCATTTCAATTGCAGCGGTAACCCGTCTTCGCTACAACACATAATATAGTTGATGACACAACTTTTCTCTTTGCTCTAACATATAAACTCGACCATTCTTCTATCCAACATCTTCCTGTTCTCGTCTTGCGTGATCGACTGGAACCTGTAAAGTGCGTCCTGTTACCAATTAGAATCAAAGAAACGCGACCGTCGTTCGCAACGCATCCTCCGCCGGCTTCCTCCTCTCGCCTGCAGCGGCGTCTCGTCCTTCCGCCGCTCGCCTTGTCGTCGTCCCGTCCGCCTGCCCACCGCCCCCCCCCCGTGCACGCCGCGGACGCGCCCTCGGATGACTGTTCCGTGACAGCACAATGGCGATCGAATCTCCGACGCAAGACGGCGCGCGACAGCTGTTACTTGACGCCGCGTCACATTCTACATTTGCCCGCCTCAGCCCCGCTCCGCCCCGCCCCGCCCCGCCCCGCCCCGCCTCGCCCCGACGACTCGCCCGCCGCATCCAGCGCGCGTCCTCCCGACGTCTGCACATCCGCCCTCGACCCCTGGCTCAGAGCCCGCTCGCCAGTTCCTTCCCTCGCGCCGTTCTGCCGTCCACCTTCTCTTGGGCTTCGCAGTCGCATTTGGTCGACCACTCTCATTACTCATGTTCGTTTGGCTTCTCGTTCTATTAATCAATTTTTTAACAGTTCATCGTTCTTATTCACATGACTCACTCTACGCTTTAAACAATTCACTCGCGAATATTTGTCTTGTTTCATTTGTTGCGTTTGTGCAACTCCCAAATTACCATCCCTGTATGTTCCATCATTCGTATCGGACAGAATTTAACATTACGCTCAACAACACTTCCATCATTAAACTAAATTCAAATACATTCTTAAATGTGAATCTTCTGGTAATACATCGGTCAGCTGTCTATCGGCCCGCATAGTTCATTTCCAAATGTTCTTCCGATCTTGGATTCATAAACACAAATCCTTATTTTTCATTATACATCAATATTCCATATTTATTATGGATCGATGCTATTCAGAACTATTCGGAATTAGTGAGACTCTTTTGCAATAAATTCGTATTACTGATTCATCCCTATTCATTCCGATGACACAAGACATTCCATTTATAACAGAATACTTACTGGATAATTATTCAAGATTCCAAAAATATTAAACAAACTATTTCATTCAAATATAAACAGACAACAAAGGCATATATCCATTACTTGAACAAACATATTAAGAAGCTGAAAGTCTGAATATTTAAGTTGGCAACGTGAGGATATTTCTTTCCCCAACACCTACATGTTTTCACTTCGTTTCCAATTCCTACAAAATAGCACTAATGCGAAGTAGAAAAATATTATTGTGTGTGAGGCGCCCCAGAGTCTGTATTTAAAGCCTGAACAAGATCCTGACAAACATGCGTTGTTTGGCTTTACTACGAATAACACGGACGAAGTCCATATGGGCCCTCCAACAACCCACCCGTAATATTCCACATACGCACACGGTTTACCACGAGTAGATGTTCGTTTGTTTACGAACAACAGAGGGCAAGCGCAGCACTGATGCTCGAGCCCCGCTCCTACAAATGACATATCCCTGACTTCCTTCCAATG
This sequence comes from Teleogryllus occipitalis, assembly GCA_011170035.1. Taxonomy (NCBI): domain Eukaryota; kingdom Metazoa; phylum Arthropoda; class Insecta; order Orthoptera; family Gryllidae; genus Teleogryllus; species Teleogryllus occipitalis. The sequence continues at coordinate 69,554 of BLKR01002848.1, forward strand.
ATCACGGAGAATCTGTTATCGATTCGATGTTCGCACAGTCGTATGGCTCACTCGATTCCCTAACCGCGACAAAAATTCTCGAAACTTCCTGCAGTCATGTTTTTTTTCGATTTTGCTATTATATGAAAAAATAGCAATGATTGTGAAGATCGAAAGTTTATATATCACAGTAGTTCTGTTAATATGTAATGATTCGTATTATGAATGCATAAATGCACCATATAGTTGACTGATTCCCCTACACATGCAGCCTTTTCCCTGAAATTTTAAGGAACACGTCTTTAAACCGCTAACTGCAAAACACAGATAGTTCACAACACAAACTCACTTAAAATTAGTAAACAATTTCCTCGGAGTAATTGTAATTCAATAGAAATTCGTGCAAACAGAATAAGTAATTGTGTCAAGACAGTAATGAATATTGTGTTAATCTTTAATACTGTCCAGAATTTCGTGCCAAGTTTTATATTTTAATTTCCTTAAATGTTTTACCGAAATCACTGCAGGAGCGTGCATCATCATTGAGCATACGAACGCAAGTGTTCGAGTATATATTTCTTCCCCCTTTTCGTTTATCACTTTCCCTCCCACAACAGAATAGATAATTTCATCGTTCACTATACAAATTATTGCTCAGGTAACAATGAAATTAGTGTGTTCATGTGAGATAATTGGTACTTGGCTCGTGGAAGTCAATTCGATTTTACGCAATTCAGCATTTTCAAAATCACAGAAAAGCGAATGTTCTTCACGAATAACACGGACAGCTGTATCAGTGTATTGCGATTTCGAGCTCTCTGCCATGTCGTGGAGCGCCTGGAAAACACGAACTGATAGCATATATTTACAGCGGACATGAAATCGTTGCTGTTCTCTTTTCTACACTGCCTCTTTCTGCGTGGCAAATCAGCCTGTTGCCATTGAAGTTGTTATTTAATGACGGAGAGAACCAGCCACCCACCTTTGAATAACACTCGAATTCGCAGTGATATTTTCCGAATTTTTGTTACAAAACCTTAACGCTTAACGATAACGAGTGCTTTGTATAAATAAATACTTTTATGTCAGACGAAAGAAGCATGAAACAAGATTCAAGTAGTACATAATGTTCGCAGCTTGACACTAATTATAATATTGTACAGTATTCAGAGATAATAAGGAACCATTTTATTTGCTTCACCTGCCGGTAAAATTATAATACATTATTTGTATTGCATACTATTATTACGCTTACATACGAACACAGTGAAATAAATTACTTGAATAATATCCACATAACAAACCTTTTATAACAAAACGCAATTAATTTTGATTAAAAAATGACCTGTGAAAGAAATGAAATAAAAAATACCGATGATGAAGACATATTGTGGTAACGTAAACTTAGTTGTTCTTTAAGTTTGTCTATTCTTCACGATTTCATCGTTTTTGTTTCCTAATGATTTCTAAAACCTATATTATAAATATTTGTCAGGTATATTATAGTGTCTGTCTTATATTTAGTCGTTAACTTCAGTTATTCAAAAAAGACGTGCGCCTATTGCTTAGTTCCAATTAAGAATCCAATGTGACTGACCTCACTAATGTCAACAGGGGCAGTACAATTCGTGGCGTCCAGTCAATATTGTGGCCACAGGTGTCTTTGGCGGCCAGACAGGCGGCAGCTATGCGATCAGAGAGCATGGAATAGTGATGCGCACACGAAGGTGTTGTAGCATGAGTCGGCGGCGGCCGAGGGCATCGCGTGAGGCCGGGCGGAGGCGGCGCGGGGCGGAGTGAAGGACGGGGATCGCAGGGGCCGTGGGATGGGCCGAGGGGATGCCGGAGGGGGGTGCAGAACGGACGGGGAGGCTAGGTGACGCGGAAAGGGTGGAAAGGGCGGGATGCCATGCGTGTCAGGCTGCAAAGGGACTCGGAAAGGAGCGCCGGACACGGGCCAGGCGACGGGATCACGTGCATTATGGACGTGCAATAATGCATCCGGTGTTGGCGACGCAAAGGCGGATAAAAACATTGACGAAGACGCTTAGAGGGCGAAGTGACGCCGGCTATTTTTGGACGATGCTCCACTTTGTTCAGTGGCATGAATAAAAGTCGCGTACTCTATCAGTTTCTTCTCGAAACAAGTTGGGAATTTTCGGAATTCACAGCAATTGAGCATCCATATTCATTGTTTTGGATCCTACTTATCAAACGCAATATGGACTAACCAAAAGTAGATGCAACAAAATGGCGTTGTCTATATTCCCCACAAACAGATCTTTTAGATACATATCATGCTTCATTAGAAATATTATGTGATAAACTCAATACACAATAAATTATCCCAACATATATGTTCCATAAAGCTCTCGTGATGTTACGTATTCAGACGAGTCCTAATCCATGTCATTTCAAATAAGTGAACTAATTCGTACGGATGCATCTAATAATCAAGGATATTTATGTTTTGTTGGCATTCAATTTATTTTCTATTTTCATGTGTTCAAAAGAACCTCAATCGTATTCATAAAATTTTGCAGAAATCCTTTTACATGCAAGATGCGCTTTGACAAAAAATTCAGTTCCGACGGCTTTTTTGCTCTCGTATATTTGATTTTCGCTATGACTCGTTGGAAGACAAGCAAATAGAGAAAAAACAAATTCAAATGAAAATATTAATACGCTTCATTTATGTGAGGAATTCAACGTGAGTGCTGAGAATATTCCCCAATACCAGTAGATCTAAATCAATAGCCGTGAGAGCCGAGGACATGAAAGGGCGGAGCCCAGAGAGCCAATCTGGTGGGTGAGCGCGCCCTCGGCGAGAACATTCACATATTCGCATCCTCGCACATCCGCGCGCATTTTGCGCGTCGCGGGCGCTAAGCAGTGGGCGCGCTGCCGCTGATGAACATATGCGGCCGAGATTACACATTTCTTGGATTACTCGGGGGAGGCCCCTGATTTAAACTGGGGGATAATCCGAGGGCCGCACCGCGCCCCGCCCCTCCCCGCCCCCCACTCCGCCGCGCCGCACCGTGTGCCGTCGCGCCGCGCCGCCGCGCCCCGCCGCCCGGGTCACACAAAGTTCTTCCTCCCCGCTTTGATCATGAGACAAAAGCGCTGCGCGGGCTGTTCGGAGTCGGTGGCGCGCAACGCGCTCATACGCGCACGCGAGAAGTGTGGAAGGCGGCGGCGGCGGCGCGCGGGACGAAAAAAAAGGCAGGCGTGCGGAAGGCGTGGGAGGCGCGGGAGGCGTGAGAGGGCGGGGGAGGGGGGCGGCCGGAGAAAGACTCCGCCGCATGAACGCGGCGTGCGGGGAAACCGCCGCGTTGCGTTGTTGGGACTTGAATCCCGCACTCCGGCCCTCGCACCCCACTCCGCTCCGCGCTCCGCTCCGCGCGCCGCTCCGCGCTGCTCAATGCAGCTGCCGCCGCGCCGCGCCGCGCCGCGCCGCGCCGCGCCGACCCGACTGCCATCTTGTCTCTCTTCGAGGCACGTTCGCCTCCATGTGCGCCGTGTCTGCAGCGGTGTTGATGAGGCGGCTGCGTAACCACGCTGAAATACCCCTCATCATGAGATCAGCAGCACACGGTCTTACAAAGCCCTAACATACAATTGAATGTTTCGTGTTTGAATTGGGATAAACCGATTTCAATACATTAAGACAAAACTCTCAAAACAGGGATTCTTTCTCGGCGGGTCTGGCGACCTGACGCAATTTGTTGAGAAATTATTATCAGATTATAAAGAGAATGCCACGATTTAGGAATCCAACAAATAGGTACGTAGATACAGGAACAATCCACTTCAATAAACGCATTTTGCCAATACTGTCTTTTAATCTCATTAGCAATATTTCTCATTTTTTCCCTTCCAGTCAAAATAATATAAAAGAGGAAGTTGATTTTTTCAAACTAAATCTTGCAGAATCCCAATATTCAGAGTTTAAAATTCAAATATTTAGCGCCTCACATAAACTTTGCAAAATGAGTTTTGGCGAAGAATAGAACCGAGAGAGTAGCACAAGGTAAAATTAAGAATTCTATTGCAAATTCAGATTATGACATTCAAAGATTAACAATAATTATGTCATCTAAACACACATTTGGCATAACTTAAAAAAGAATATGGGAACTGCGGATGTATGTAACGATAAAAAAATCAGCGGTTCCAGCCACAAAACGGGAATCCCACGATCAATTAATCGAATCGACAGTTCCATCAAACCAGACAATTCAATTCTGGTTTGGTGGATGCGATTGTGTAGGTAACTATAAAATCAAATTATAGAGAATTTAGACGTGTTGAACTTTCAGACATTATCAAATAATTCGACTTTATTGCATCACATGCTTGCGAGAAATCCAGTAGCATCAATCACTCAATCAAATCAAAAAACAATCACTCCTTACTCGGTCAATACGATGCCAGGAAATTCTGTTATATTTGTAAATATGAAGTATACAAAGTTGTTGAAAATTTGCATATGATTAATACATTCAGTTTCCCATGTACGAGAAATGCATAGAATCATATTAGAAAATACCGTAATATTTTATAAGAAATCGGCATTTTTCTATAATTTGCATGAAAGATATTTACAGCACGCTTAAAACCTAAAAAGCTACTAGCATAAACAAAACAAAATCCTACTGTGCACCAGGTTCTCTAACACGTCTGAATTCATAATGTTAAGTAAAACACGTTTAACACAAGGAAGAAGTGAGTAATCTGAACACAGGACCGTCGACGTGACGAAGCAACTTAGTCTCAGGCGATGATTTCATTACTCAAATTTTTTGTTGTCAATCCATTTACCTTCTAATTTCATGCTCACTTCTTCTCGCACATGATTCGTGTTTATGAGACTTCTTAGATACTGTTTCTTTATCCCTGTAACAGAAGAGCTACTTAAGTAACTTAGGAGGCACTTCAGATATGATTTGTTGGGCATATCGTTACGAAATTGCGAAAATGACACTTGAACATCCACACCCCCAATTCGACCCATATAATTTTTGAGTCTGTTGACGATAAATAAATAAACTCTCACATATTTTGAAATTGCAAAATTATTGAGCTTAATTAAATATTAGGAATAGTTTATATCGAGAACCATCATACATCAGCGTAATAGTAAATATTTTTTTCGGAAATATGCAATATTTATAATTTTTATATGCAATATTTATGTTTTTAAATAGAAATAATGTTTCCTATTTCTATGCACAATCTCGTCTTTAGAAAATGAACATTCATTTGAAAAGGAAGAACAACGCCGCCGAATTCTTAATTCATATTCACGTTCCGAAATTCTAATTCGTCTAATGACAATTCAGTTCCTGTATGAATCCGTATTACAAATTCTGTAATCTTCAGTTTCCGTTTTGCATGGAAAAACGCTAAGAAGTCTCCTCAAAACCACTCGTTTCCTGCGAGTTGTTTCTCGATGGTATCAATGACAAATGGATAGCGTTTCCATCTGTCGTGGAACACCGGGGGGCGGAAAGGGCGGGGCAGGAAAGAGGCGGGTAGAAAGGCGGGCCGCGCAGCGGGGCCGTGGCAGGGCGGCGGGTGCGGGGCCGGAGTGGGGGCGGGGCGGGGCGGGGCGGGGCGGGGGCGGCCGTGGGGGCGGGCCGAGCGAGAGCGACGACGCGGGGGCGGCGAGCCGCGCGCAACCCGGCTGTGCATCGCTGCGCAAGGTTTCGTGAATGTTAGAGCTCCGCTGACGTGCGTGACATTAATTCCTTTCAACGTGCACTTTGCAAGGAAGATAAATGCGTTCACGATTTCTCGGACTGCGAGCGTTCACAGCTCTTCTCTAGACGTGCGGTTTTGACGTTGCTTCGCCCCTAGGTACCTTACTAACATTCAGATTTAAAGGGAGGTTGTTAATCGTACTCCGGAGAGAGAAAATTATAATTTCTCTTTTCCTTTGAAGCTATGCAAATGCTCTACCATTATCGTAACTCGAATAAGTACAGGGAATTTGAAAGCGAATGGAAGTGTGAGAGAACTGCAGGAATAAGCTCCGATTCCGTTTTTCGGGAACAGCTTTGTGCTCACAATCTTTTCTCACTGTCTGTTCTAAAAAATCACAAATAGCGATTGATAAAAAGCATCTTCGAGTTACGAAGATTAAATTGCAAGTTCGCGTCATAATTACATTGCTACAAGAAGGGTGGAGCACAACAATTCTTGAAATCAAAATCAATCCCACCTCTTCAAGCCGGGGCAATCTCTAAGCGCTCGACTCATTTCCCGATATTTGTGGTGTAGTCCACGTAAGTGTGAGTACGTTTGTTTTAAAGGGGAGAGGTTTGGTAAGGGATAACGAAGGGAAGATCACGCGTGATTTGTGGCCAGTTTGTTGGAGTACTTATTCGTCTAGTATTGATCGGAGAAACCACGGAAAACTACAGTAACCAACCGTTGTAATTCTCCTGTATACAGTGGGTGAGTTCAACCTAGCTATTAAGCGAGTGTCGATATTCTCGCCAGCGTCGGGTTTCGAACCCTATTTCCTTCCGTCTAGAGTCTATGTAGTGGCAACAGTTGTTCCCTGAGCTAACTCAGCTGGTCATTATTACCATATTATTATTATTATTATTATTATTATTATTATTATTATTATTATTATTATTATTATTATTATTATTATTATTATTGCATGCAATGGTCGACACATGCAGTCCTCTCCTAGGACTGAAATATTGCGATATTTGCAATATTTCTACAGAAAGAAAACTTTGATATCTTCCATTTAGACTAACGTCTTTGTAACTGAATGTCAAATAGTAAAATATATTATTGTAATTATGTGATAGTCAAGTAGCAATATGTTATTAGTCTTCGGAAAATTTATTAACATTCTCATTCTCGCTATATGTTAAGAACCATGTTAAAGCTCTGTTGAAACAAATCTCCAACATGTTTCGTGAGTTCCACACACTCTTCCCACTGAAATTGATATCTTCAAATTAAAAGCAATTTTGATTTTATTTAAAACTAGCTGACCCGGCGAACTCTGTTCCGCCTTAACAGAGAACTCCGTTCCGCCCAAACATACGAAAACCCGCGAAATCACGCGAAAACGTGCGAAATCACGCGAAAACGTGCGAAATCACGCGAAAACGTGCGAAATCACGCGAAAACATGCGAAATCACGCGAAAACGTGCAGAAACGTGCGTTCTCACACAGGAACGCTGTCGAACGGGATAAACAGTATCCTATGTCCGTCTCCTGGCCCTAAGCTTCCTGCTCACCAACTTTCAGCCAAATCAGTACAGCCGTTCTTGAGTTATAAATAGTGTAACGAACACGACTTTCTTTTATATATATAGATGAAGTATTAAGTATTTATTAACAGTCTCCATTTTCACGTATCTCCAGGTTAATGAATTAAGAATATCACATCTACAACAAAAATGTATTTAAAGGTAATGAGAAAGTAGTGGTCTACAACAGAACATACATTATCGCATTATTTTTAATGGTTACGTAACATTCTAATATTGTAATTTGTGTTTGACGAATACTTCGGGCATTTCTTGAAAAACTCGTATTCGCCGAAACGCGGGAGATTGAATGAAGTATATCTTATATTTTTTTATGAAAATTAAAATTTTTAATGAAAATTATACTTCGTCCATTGAATTCAGTGTGTGTTGTGTTCAGTCCTTAAAACAAGTTACTCGTAAAGAATATGCTATTCCGAAAGAATGTCTTATTATTAATATAATGAAGAACGAAGTTATTTTATATGAAATGTTGGAAAACCGCACTCAGCGGTAATTTAAATTACTTGTACCCCCCAAAATGCATTAAACTATAAAATGCCCAGTAATGTAGATATCAATGTGTGGTATGTTTGAAGAATTACGTAGATGTAACTTTAGGAAATTAAAAAACTCAAAATAACACTTATGATTTTGTGCATTGCGCTCTACCACATAAAATGTTAAAAAAAAGAACCGTTTGGGGGAAATTTACACGACATTAATTTTACATCTAGTTTTCAAAAACATACTTCATTAAGCAAAAAATCTCTCTTCAATCATCATCATCATCATCATCATCATCATCATCGAGAACTAGGCCGAATTCCGGTTCCGTCGCTAAGAAGATCGTCTCTCCATCTTCTTGTAGGTCTCTACCAGGATCATTCGGGAGCGTAGTGGAGAAGCTTCTTTGATAGTCTCTCAAGTCATCCGTTGGATGTGATTGAACCATTTCTCTTTTCGCACTTGGATTCTCACATAGAGGGTGAATATTTTTAATTCACTTCTGATGTCTTCGCTTCTTATGTAGTCTGGAAGCGTATATCCTGCAACAGATCTTGGAAATCACATTTCAGCAGCTTCAATTTTCCTTCTGTCTGAGCGATTCATGCTCCAATTTTCGCAATCGTATTCAAGTATAGGAACCGCCATCACCTTGTAAAATTTCATTTGTGTGTCCTTTCTTACTTTGTTTTTAAGATTTATTTGAATTGTTCCACATATTGCCTGAAATTTATTGTTTTTTTACTGGATGTCCTTGTCGCAATAGGAGATGTTATAACCGAGGTAGTAAAATTCTGACACTTTTTGTAGTATGGTGTTTTCTACAACAATTTTGCACCTCAAGTGATGTTTCCCTACAAAAGCCATTACTTTAGATTTCTGAGTAGGTATCCGCAACTCGTAATTCTGTAGTATATTTTGCAAGGTATAGATGTCATTCTGCCATCTATCCTCCGAGTTTTCCAAAATAACGTGATCGTCAGCAAATAAAATTGTTCTTAAGCCTGTTCCAGAAACTGTAATGCTTTCTGTTGGTAAAGCTCTTTGCCATTCCTTTATGGCATTGTCTATATATAAACTAAAAAGTGCAGAGGACAGTGGGCATCCTTGTTTTACTCCTCTGTTTATTATCTCTTGTTTTCTCCCAATTCTTGTTCCCATGTTTTATTATTACTATACAAGCTTTTTATAACTTTTATCAGGTGGTAAGGAATTCCCTGAATCTTAAGAATTTCCCACAACTTTTTCCTGAACACTAAGTCAAAAGCTTTTAAAAAATCTACGAAGAGAATACAGGTAGGGAGGTTGAATTCCCTACGCTTCTATATTAACTGCTTTATTACAAAGACATCGTCTGGACATGATCGCCCTCTCCTGAAGCCACATTGTTCTTCTCCAAGAATAACTTCATTAATGACATTCATCCTTCACGTTATCATTTTAGCGTAAATTTTGTAAGCTGTGTTCAGAAGACTGATTCCTCTGCAGTTGTCGCAATTTTCACTTTTACCTTTATTGAAAATGGGGGATATCATGCCCACTTTCCATTCTTCTGGTACTTTACATGAAATCAAGCGTATATTTAAAAGATATTGAAATCTTTCTTTCATTTCCATTGGTTCATATTTAAAAAAGTCTGTATTTATTCTTATACTCTCTCTTCAATAATGTATCTATTTCGAGTGTCTAAGAGGAGTCGAAAAAAATGTTAACTTATGTAATTTTCAAAATTTCAAAAGTTTTACTGAAAATACGACAATCGACATTTTTAACAGTATTTTTCTGCATTTGAGAAACAATTTTAAAGAAAACAGTAGGGGCCATTTTTCAGAAAAGTTTGAAAATTGTGTTTTGAATAAAAGTGGCTTCATGTAAAATACCGCCTCAAAGTAAAATAACCATTTCAAGTTCGAGAGGTCAGGACTTCATCCAGATCGATCGGGGAATATCAAATTTGGTAAAAATCTGATATTCACCTGAATCAATCTGATATTCACTGTGAACCAATTAGGAACTCGTGTTGTTCACGGACGGACAAACGTTAGAAAACACATTTTTAGTATCAAAGATCCCAGAACAGTGAAAATCAGTCAAAACCTCGAGATTGATATTTTACTGCATTACATAACTTTCCCTATACTACGTAAGTATGAGAAAGTAATAATGGTGAGATTGATAATTCAATTTGAAAGATATTTAGATTTCGTTGATATTTTGAACGGTTGAATATTCGAAGAAAACGGATGATGTGCAGAAGCCAGTTTTTCGAGTAAAATGCTGAAGTAGTAAGGGACGTGTGATTTCAACAACAAATTAAAAAAAACAACAAGTAAGCTCTAACACGAAATAGACCAGAGACTATCCAAGTGTTTTTACGAATACGGCAGAGAAGCTAACTCTTGAATGGGCATAAGAAAGATGTGTAATTGTAAAAAGATTCTTTCATATATATATATATATATATATATATATATATATATATATATATATATATATATATATATATATATATATAATTTCTACTGCGGGATGAAATAAGTGAATGCCATTTTCGAGATATTAGATTATGAAAAATGCCATTTCCTGTCATTATTACTCCATATCATGTTTTCCGAATTCAATAGGAAGTGTAGTTCAAATTCATTTTCTGAAAGCGTGCGGCAGGTACTGAACGAAACTTTCTAAATTTATAGCGCATTTAATAGATGGGTGCAACGTCATGTAACGATGAGTGTGTAGTTTGAGGGTTAATGAAGTGGGATACGTCCGGAAAACATGATGTTCAGTGGTCCATAAAAATGAACGACAGACATTTCCGGCAAATTATATTCCATAAACCTCTCTAAGAGCGATAAATACACTTATATTGCTATTAGTGTCTTGAGTAGAAGGATAAGTAAACAAGTCACTTGGTATATTTTTATTGATTAAATAGCTTTAAATTGTTTATTTTCACAAATAAATTGAAAACAAAATTGAATCCTAATCTACCAAAAATGTATAGTATTTTTGGAATTCAATAATTCTAAAAAATTATAGTATAAAGATTGTTTTCATATTGATTTGTGAGCTTAAGATGGGATGGTCTATGAATAAGCAAAGTCGTGTAGCACACATAAAAAATGTATATTGGAAGATAATTAAAATTAACATAAAACTGAAAGAAGACCCTTTCAACTAGAAAATGAAAGCCCAATACAATGCCGAAACGCTGGCATCTAAAAAGCCAAAAATGTGGAGTTTTTTATGGCTGGCTTAACCCGAATTAAACCTAATGTAATTTCAAAGAGGTCAAGAACAAATAATTTTCACAAATTTAATGTCATCAAATATCGAAGAAGAATTTGTTGACAAAACGTATCCTATAAACGAGCGCGATCATCTAGCACAGGTATTAAATTCAGACCAGAAGATAAAAAATAATACGAAATACCACATGGTGAAGTTGAAATAGGTCCGTACATCTAAAACTTGAAACCAAGAAGAACATATACTTCACAAGGAATATATAGAAACATGTTTTTTTTTGTTGACAAATCTAGATGTAACAAACTTCCTTTGTGAATGAAAGTTCAAAATAGATAATTTACTCACTGATTTTTTTAAAAAAAAGAAAGACAGCTGAAAGAGGAATTGAAAAACCATAAATGGTAATAATACCGAAAGAACTAATTACCCAAAAATAAATTAGAACTATGTTAAAAAAATAAATTAAGGCTGAATGTTATTATGTCTTTGTCAGAGAGTCCCGGTAAGGCTACCATTTGCCTCACGTGGCTCCACGGGCATCACAGGGCGAAATAGTACATAAAAATGTTTGAAGGGAAATCAAAATTTAAAAAAATAGAGAATTGGAATACAAACGAGTAGAGCTGCAAAAGTCATATTTAAATTTCTTTTATTTTTTGAAATTTAAATATTTATTATTTTTATTTAAACGTTGCAACGTTACAATTAAAAGAAAATAATTCCAATATAATAATGAACAATATTATTTGGTGGCAAAGATCGTAGATTAATATTTTACATTAAATTTTAGCATAAAATAGAGAGTATTCGTACGTCTTAGCGGGCAACAATTGACTGCAATCTCGATCTTCTGCGGATGCGCAGATGCCCAAAAGTGATGCGAAATTTAAAGTGCGCATGCCCAGAAGATCGATGGTGAAGTCGATTGCTTTAACGTTCGAGGGTGCAAAAACTCCCTAAGATATAGACCTGGTATATGCAACTTGGGTAGTCGAGACTGCTAAGATGGACGCGTCTACGAATTTGTCTGATCCGGGAAATTGCTTCTTCTATTGGGGAAAAACAGCTCATTCTTCCCTAATGGGTTTGCCAATTATATCTTTCGTTTACAATCTTCTTCAACAATTTTAAATTTAGATTACTTTGATACAACATACAGTACGTAAAATAGTTAACGTACTTCAAATACTTTATATCAATAAAACAGTTTCTGCATCTGAAATCAAATGAAATTTATTATAGAATTGAATGTTATATTCTACATATCTATTATTTAAAAAAATCGTTTCTCAAGGGTGATGATAAAATGCATATTTCTTACAAAAAAATAGACTTATTTTAAAGAAAATGTCAATGAGATATTGCTGACCAAATAACGTAAATACATTAAACAAAAATAATGAATCAACTCACTTTATATTAATTTTTACAGTTACAGTTGAAATATAAGATACAAAGAAAGGTGTCTGATTTAAATTAAAAATCACTCAGTAGTAGCAGTAAGAGGTTCGTCCAATCAAGACTTACGAATTTTGTTACAAATTAAAAGGGAAAAGATATCTTCTCTTCGAAATAACTAGAATGAATACATTTTATTCACGCACAAGATCTTGATGTTTCATTAAGAAGAAATAAAAGTTTAAGAGACGAAGATGCATCAAGTAAGAAAATTAATTTCATGTTCTTCGTTTTAGTTTCGCCCGCTGACATCTGAGGTGTGCTTACCTGCGAGTAGTTTTTGGCACGAAACGATATAAGTTAAATCCTCACGCAGTCCAGCGACTGGCTGGAAGTTGGAGAGGCGGGCTGTCTATTCAGAGCGCGGAAGACACGTTAAGGGTGTGGTTGTAGGGAATTAAGCGACGGGCGCAGAAAGTTTCGGCGCGTGGGTCGTGCTCATTGCGGGGTCGGAAATGCCACTGATTTCCAGCAAGAAACCGCCCGCGCCCTCCGTGACTAACTTACGGGAATTTCGGAGGCAAATGGAGGCAGGTGGGTCAGGAAGGCGCGCCCCCGCGCCCCGACTGCTCTCCCACCGCGGCGGCGATGGGGGAGGAAGCGGCGGAGGCGACGGCCAAGATTCACTGTTTTTCCATCTCATTTCACTATTTTCATCATTCATCTTCCTTTTCATTATTTCTCTTCATTTTACGTTTTTTAACCATTCATTCTTCAATCTATGGATTTTAAATGTGTTCAGGGTAATACTTGTAAATATAAATTTATTTAAAAGTTTAAGGCGGAAGAGCAGGTCTTATGGCCTGAGTCACGCCGGAAATAAAGACGTTTATTATTATTATTATTATTATTATTATTATTATTATTATTATTATTATTATTATTATTATTATTATTATTATTATTATTATTATTAAGACGGCGAGACGGCAGACGCGACGATTCTAGGATTGTAGCGAAAACGTCGCAAGATGCGACGCTTGGAAATGACTGGAAATGTCATGCCTTGGAAATGACTGGAAACAGAAGTAGGTAGATGATCAACAGAGGGATTAATGATAAAAGCGGAAGTGGTACTGTATGATTTTCCAAGCTTGTGGCGTGTTCCGACAAAGAATGAGTCCCATGTAGTGTTTGGTGTAGGCTTCGTGTTCTACGTATTGTAAGAGAGGACGATCAAAGATTCAGTAGCCGTCAGAGTAGGCGAGATATCGGAGCGGGCTGAAATATGAGGAAATGGTCATTCAATTGAACTGATCAAAAGGTTCCTGTCCGAAATCCAGAACGCGGTTTCTAATTCTGAGACACTCGGTCGCAGAGCACAGCCAAGCAAGCAACTACCCGGACGCAGCAAAGCTTTTCTACGGGGATATGCACGGGATAACGACAAAGTGAGCAAGCACCAGCCCCTCCGCAAGCCCGCGCTTTTCCCGCCGCCTGTTTCTTCTATTCCCACGTTCTTCCTCCTCCCGACACAGAACTGGGTGGAGACGGTTGCTACGGCTACCTTAGAACAGGTGACTTACGGAGTCAGTCAAGTGAGTTTTGAACGGCGCGAAGCAATGAGCGGAGGGGGGCGAGGGTGGAGGGAAGCCGGTGGAGGAGGCAGAGACGTCGGCGCCGTCGGGGAATGCGTGCTTGGTCTCGCGCCGCGTCCATCAAAGCCCCTCTCCTGCCCCGCGCCACCCCGCGCCACCCCGCGCCACCCCGCGCTACCCCGTCACGCGCCGCCCCGCGCTGCGCCGTCACGCGCAGCGCCGTCCCGCCTTACGCCCCCTAGCGCCGCCCCCGGCTGCAGCTGCGCCTCTTCGTCCGCGACTTTACGAGCGCGGCCGCACCGCACCGCACCGCACCGCCTCCACACAATGATTTCTGAAAGTTCTGTAAACAGACGCGGCCGCGATTCTCCCCGCACGTTGCCTGCCTGCGTCGCGTCGCGCCACGCCGCCTCGGCCGCCGCGCGTGGCGTGCGGGGCGCACGGGTGCGCTGTGCGGGGCGGGGTGGGGCGGGGCGGGGCGGGGCGCGCGATGGCCGCCGCAGCGCCGGATGACGCGGCCGACGGGGGAGGGGAGCAACGACGCCATTCCGGCGTCTTGCGGTGCCCCGCCCTGTACCGACGACTTCCGTCGAAACAAAGCCTCTATCGGGCACTCGAGCGGGCGCGGGCGCGGACGCCCGCTCCGTCCGCCTCCTCCTCGGCAGAGGAGCAGCGCGCCACTCCACGCGCCCGGATGCACGCGCTCCTTCCCGTCGGCCTTTCACTTCATTAACACGTTACGAGAGTCCTACGCTCCCTGCGCCTTTATTCCATTTCTTTCTTCTTCTGACCGCCGATCTTCCTTCCAGCCACCCACTTCCCTCTCAATAATGTCACTATGTTGATGTCTATCGTTTCTGCGCACAAATACTTCGTATATAAGCCAATCTGCATATTATAAAAACATCAATGTTACATCCATTACGATTTATTTGCGTTCATTTATTTGGTTCAAAAATATATGAAGCACAGTGAGGAATAATGCTAATGGAACAACATTCTTTTAAGAGTTTGGATGTCAATATATTTAATTGCTTCATACATGTAAATAATACACTACCTTTTTCATTAGTTTATAATGTCAAGATAATTAGATAAAATATATCTCCCTGATATATCGTACATCTAAACAGATTGTTTTATCGCGAGGAATCGGGCATGTTCATTGCACACGAGATCATTAACTAAAAACCCTTCTCGACCATATAGCATCATACTAATTGATTTTAACTAAAATACTGCAGTGTTCAAGATAAGGCACAGGAAGTCACAGTGATTATCAAGAATAATTTATATTTCCACTAGTCATTCGAGGCCCTTCGGGTGGCTCTTGAACAGCGTGCTAGTGGATGCAATCCCGGGTTCGAGTCTCGGTCGGGGCAAAAATAGAGCAGTAGCTTTTCATTACAAGTGTCTCAGTTTCTATAACTTTGTGGAGAAAGAAAAGCCCAGTGTGCCTAGTTTCCTAGATACGGTGAAGGGTATATGTCATGCTCGCCACAAATCTCGCGTAGATAGTAAATGAAAACATGGTACAGGCCTGGGAATACCGAGAGCAAGCAGAAGTCGGATTATTTTGATTCGAAAATGGCAAATGCTACTTCCAAATCATTATTTCCGATTGGTACGTCTGTAATTACGGAGTTCAGGGCACCTCTGCAGGGCTCACTGTTAATTCATTTTCTAATGACATATTTAGCTTAGAAAAAACATCGCGTTGGTTGTAAGTTTCTGTGCCTTTCTTGTCGAAATAATTCCATACGTAGCACCTAAGAAATATAAATAACGTAAGTGGCCAAATACAAGAACTTCAGTTCATAACATCACCCAAATAAATAAAAACGTTTTTCATATTTAGAATGTCCCTTGTCGCTCACAAATTACTGCAAACGCTTTTCGCGTTTCACAGTAATTCAATAAGCTTGAAATATACCATCGTGAACATGTGTGCGGCTTTATGTTAAAGAAACCTTTTCCTTTTGGAGTAATTTCAGGGCTGCGCCCACAATGTGGATCACGACGAGCTGTGAACTTTCCATCTCTTCTTGCGGCGAGGCGTCAGGCTAATCGCTCATCCCGATCCGCACAAAAAAGTCAGCGAGAATACTTTATGCGCCGGGACGCTGAGAGAAAACCGGTATAATGAGTGATAGGGGAAAGAGAAGAAATAGATGACGACGACTGCGTTGTAGCGCGCACAATAAAAGTTGTCAAGGTGTACTAAACGACTTAGTGCATGCTCTAATAACTCAGTATACATGATTACCATGAGATGTCGTACCTGACGCTTCTTGGAGCAGAGAGCACCTCAGCAGGATGTGGACTCGCAGCGCACTCGCTCGAGCAGTCAAAACAGTGCTTCTCATAACAGTGATTCTCGAAGAAAGGTGAGGATAATATACACTACCTACCATGTCTACTCATGTATTTTGGAAGTATAAGAAAGAAATATTGGCAACATAATGAATGATAAATTAATTTCAGAACAATTATTGTAGTGTAAATTACAATGTATTAATCAATCTTAATTTTTATCGTGAACTTTTATAGCTGTAAATAATAATGAATCAATATGATTTATTTCAATAATAAGTAATTATGATTTAATATAGTAATGAATAATTGTATAGGGAAAAGGTTGCCAATTTCTACCGTCGTGTAAATTGAACGACACACGTATTTCTATGCAGAAGAGCATTTGGATCATACAAATTAACTCTAATTTGCGAATGTCACGTCAAAGCAATGGAATGAAATGTAGCACGTGAACATCTGATTCTCTGGCAGCCGGAGTAGACAACAAGCGTAACTTACTTCTAGCAACAGTGGGCAAAATGCTAATGAATAATTCTCTTCAGATGACTATCTATTGCATCTTTAAAGACAAGATACAATGAAACTAAGATGTTCAACAAGAGTTGGTCAGTTTTCCTGAAGCGTCCGAAATATCATCTTTTGGCAGAAGTGAAAAGGACAGATTTAACGAACAGCTCCTCCATATAACAACTTGGACAATCGAATCGGCAAGGCAAGAGATTTCAAGAGAATAAGAATAGAACAATTAAAATTCTGTGAAATTATATTGAACCTAGCTCGTTCTGTACTACATGTAGAAAGAGAACGGAAGCCATTGACAGTGTGTCAGGAATGTAAACTACAGATTCACTCTGATGTGTTAAAATAGCATTTCATTTTAATAATTTTTATTTAAGAAATAAATACGTATATACGGAGTAATATACGTAGTATAGAGAAAGTTATGTAATGCTTCGGAAAATCGATTTCGAGATTTCAACGGAAATACACGTTTTGGGGTCCCCAGATACCGAAAGTGTTTTTTTCAAAACGCCCGGGCCAGTCCGTTTGCCCGTCTGTTTGCCCGTCCGTCGGCCCGTCCGTCGGTTCGTCCGTCGACCCGTCCGTCGGCCCGTCCGTCCTTCTGCGAACACCACTCGTGCGATTTTGACAATCATTCTTTACAATTTCGGGGTACTTTACATGAAGTCCCAGAGATATTTTCAACATATTCTTAAAATGAATCAAAATTATTTTCTTTAAATTACTTGTTATATAAGAGAAAAATATAAAAGTGGCATGGTTCCGACTTTCACTGTACGTCTGGAATTTTCGGAAATTTCAGTTTGAATTTTATTCGACGTCTTCCTACAACTACTAAAGTGACAATAGAGATGCTTCCTTCAAATGAAATTTATTCTCCGTAATTAATTATTTCGTTAACATCATGAACAGTTTTTTGAAAATTTTAGTAATTTTCGCGCAATGCTGTGTGCAATATATGCAATCTTAAAAAATAACAAATGCAAAATTTTCTCAAAAACCACTCCAATTTTTTCTTTAAACTTTTGGTAGGGATAGTGCTAAATGTACTCTGTAAGATGACATACCGATTTGTATACATTGTTGCATTTGTAAGTAGAAGTTCTTCAAAAGACTTTCAATAAAATATTTTCGTAAAACTCAAAAGATTTCTGTGAAAAGGATCTAAAAATTTTGCATTTACAATAAAGCTTAAAAGACATTTTCTTAAAAACGGCTCAAAATTGTTCGACGAATATTTCCACACAGGACGAGGTTTTACTCTTCTTTAATATTATTAAAATATAATTTCGATTCTATCATTAGAAAAGCGAAAAATTGAGAAAATAAAATAAAATGTATTTTGGACAGCAATAGATGGTAGCTGGTAAGTGGTTGGAGTAACACCATAAAGCTAACCCTGACTAAAGAAATTAGAAAATGTTAGTACGAGAAAGTTTGGGCCATTCTGTAGCACGTGTTATCGAATACAATGTGCTGTACTTAATAATTAATTTACGTGTTACTGGATTATGTTTTCACTAATTTTGAATATTTTAAACCTGGTGGGCAAGTTCAGTTTAAAAATTAATATGAGTGCCTTTATATACAAACTTGATGATAAAAATGAGATTTGAAAATCTTTAAATAAAGAGTGGATTGTTGATTATATTCTCTAACAACTAATTTCTTTCAACGAATTCAAAAATATGATTTTTGCAGCGTCGGAATATGCTCATTTATATTATTTTCATTAATGTTGTTTTAATTGAATCTTTATTGATAACGTGGAAATGAAATTTTAAAAAATGGTCAAAATTAGGCAACTTCCCGTTATGAAAGGACAAGTTTCAACAATTATTCCAATTCTGCTGTGCCCAGACGTACTAAAACCAAGGGTACAAACAAACAGAAGAGAGTGCCATGTGAAGAAATACTTTTATAACGCAGAGTAATGCAAAGATTGTGAATGAAGTTTTCATTAAGAGATTTTCATTCATTAATGCAAATGAAATGTTAGTTGAAAACAATTGGGAACTTAATGAATTCGATGTCATGGGGTGCCCAGATTAAGCCCGCTTAATCTCAGCATCCACTTTATTCCCAGAGCCTCTAAAAGAAAGTAGTTTTGGGTAGGCGGGCGCTGGGGCGCACGGGCGCAGGTTTAAGGGGCAGTCGATGAACATGTTGGGCAGGCGAAGTACTGCCCGTTGGGTAGAGTCGCTTCCATTCCCAGGAAAAGCTCATCGAATTCCCCGGCGCACGGTCCCCGTCGGGAGCCGCGACGGGCGCTGATTTGTCGCCATCCGGCGGCGACTCGCGTCGCCTGCAGGAAAAAGCCGGCGTTGCGGGGGCGAGGGGCGTGGGGGGGGCGGGGAGGCGGGGGGCACGGGGCAGCGAAAGGGCCTTCGGCGCTGGGCCGCGCGGGGGTGGTGAGGGACCGGGATGGTCGGCCGCTCGCTCGGGGAATCGGCAGATGTATCGACGGACTCCCCCCTCACTCCCCCGCGCCCCGTCCTCGTCCCGCTCCCCCCTTGCCCCGACCCCGCCGCCCCGCCCTCCCGGGCGCACGCCGGTAGGCTCGTAAATTGCATCAACGTGATTACTTGGGAGTACGCCCTAGGAAAACAGAATATCGCCCCTCCATACGTATATGGCCTTTGGCCGGCGGGGGCTGCGACAGCGGGGCCGGCAGGGGGGGCGACCCCGGCCTCTCCAAATGAACCGCTGGGCTGGAAAAAAACGTTTAAACGAATAATACTCTGTTTACACAAATGAAGAGACGGCGTAGTTTTTGAATAGAGCGCCGAATGTCGGGCCGGTGAGGTTCACGGAGAAATTTAATCTGGCGCGCCCTGTACATGTTGACGCGCGCTGGCGCGTCCGAGGCGTGCGCCGGAGGCCGCTGCTGCCGCCCCGGGGCCGCCCGCGCCGCCCGCGCCGCCTGGCGCTAATGCCCCGCCGCCTCGCTGTCCGCCGTCACCTCCAGACGACGCACGCCTTCCGCACGGCGCGCGCCGCCTCACGCGCTGCCGCTCTCCTGCCCACGCGATTGCATTACGCGCCTCGGCCATCGCCCCGCCCGCCCCGCGCCCGCCCCGCGCCCGCCCCGCGCCCGCCCCGCCCCCTTACCCGTACCCGTTCCGCGCCCGCCTCGCGCCCGCACCTGCCCCACACCCACCCCGCACCCGCTCCACGCCCGCCCCGCGCCCGCAGCCTCCGCCCGCTCAACCGACTCCGATTCTGACTGCTTAGCTATGTCACCGCACGCAGCACTTTTCCTTCTCCTCTCAGCAATTTGCAAAACTCGCCTCTCGCATTACTCAGAAAAATGAGGCGCTTCATGAACACAACTGGCGTCCCTTCCAATATTATATTTATGACGCATCGGAAACATAGTTAATGCCATTTCATTTCTAAAAGAAGGGTTTTATTCATGGACATGCATCGGAAATCTCTGCTTAATGAAAATTGTGAATTTCTAACTGCACGAATGGTATACGCTTCGCGCAAGGAAACTATTTTGATGCAATTTCTTCAGAGACACAAACATATAAATACTTCGAGGAAATATCTTCGTATCGAGTTGGGTCGGAGACCTGAACATTGTCGAAGGAACATCAGTTACTCATGTAATTTTCTGGCTTAATAATATTCGTGAAGATGTTCTGGAATATATTATTTGGCAATTTTCTGAGAGTTTATAGAGAATCATGACGTTGATGACCTCGACTGTGGAAAATGGAAAGATGCAGATGTCTGAAGTTGCAAGCAAATTTCGCATGTCATCTCAGGAGAAGGCAGAAATCAAAGAAAAAGAACTGTACTGCTTTTTAGTTCATTGGAAACACCGTCGCTTGTTTCATCGTCAGAGTTATTTGAATGTCATCATCGTGGAATTCAAAACGCATATTGTGAGCCAGCAGGCATCTGTTCCGGCTGTGGTTGGTGGGCGTGAACGCTGCGTGTCGCGTCGGTTGGAAATGGTTGGCGACTGGGACAAAGGTGGGGAGGCACGGGGACGTGGGAGGGGACTGTGAATAGGCGGCGCGCACTTGTCCATTTCTTCTGCCGCGGCGCTCCGCGGGGCTTCATGCGCGGGTTGCCGAGGGGAGCACGCCCCCGCCCCGCCACCCCCGCCCTTGCCCCGCCTATCCCCACCGCCCCGCACCCGCCTCGCTCTGCCTGAGGGGAGCCCGTCCCTGCCCCGCCACCTTCCCTCTCCCCGCCCACGCCCACGCCCATCCCCCGCCTATTCCCACCGCCCCGCACCCGCCTCGCTCTGCCCGCCCATCCCCTACCTATCCCCCCGCCGCCGCCGTCCTCTGCCACTCGCCTCGCTCTGCCCGATGGGAGCTTGTCCCCGCCCTCGCCGCCCTGCGCCACTCGCCTCGCTCTGCCCGAGTGCCGGGCCTGCGGAAGCGGGGCGGGGCACGCCACGGTCTATGAAGACGAAGTGCGACTCTCCTCGCGAACAGCACTCGACTTCAGACAGGAGCTGATGCCTGCTTCAACGACAGCGCTCTCTCAATGGATCCAATGCGCCGCATAGGCACAACTAACCGACAGCCGAAACAAAAGAAAAGTCAGGCTGACAGATCATCAAAACAATGAGCAAATAGCGATGGACATAAAAAAAAGTGTTGTCGGTACCCAACATTCGAATTTTAAGGACCGTGTTATAATCAGTGAAGTGCTCAATGTACTGATCATTATTGACGTGTTTGACTGTCTCTGAACCTCCTTGCCTGACTTGTGAAATCTCATTCTTTCTTTTCTCTATCAACCATCATAAAGTCAACATAATATTATTCTGTTACACGTTTTCCATGTTAACAAAATATTGGCTATTACAAAGATAAGGCCGTTAAATTTCAGTGAAAGGGGAAATGTGTTTGCTTATTACATGCAACAGTAAAGTTTTAAAATATTCATCTCAAGAGTATTTATTGGACCTTTCTAACTTAAATATCGAATTATGATTACCATCACATCATTACACGATGTAATGTTTCATGAGTGTGCAAAATCATTTATGTCACTAATACTTTGTAACGTAGGATACAGCCGATGGAATTTCAATATGCGTATTTCAGCCATCGTATATTTCTTAATTTTTTCGGAGGTTTGAACATTTCTTTTTCTTCAATACAAGTTTCACGTATAATAATTGAATCAACAAATAAACTTTCTGGGTATCTTACTCGAAAGTTCTTTGTGACATTTCAATTCATTTTTAGGGTCCTATTTCAATTCTTCGTTGGCCAGACGTCCGCGAGAGGGTATAAAATAGAAAGTATAATAAATATTGAAACAAATATTCAAATAAAAAAGTTAAATAATGAAAACAAGTATATTTCTGAATGTTTGATGTATTAATCTGCTGTTTCACACTGAATACACCACACGAAGCTACAAAAAGGTTGGGAAAACAAATCCTATCCAATTTTTTTTAGTTCCGTGGAGTTTACATTTCTTTTCAAAGATATAATAAAATATAGAAATGAATCTATATGCAGAATTACATTTATTCTGTAATTCATCCTTTTGTTTGGAGAAGAACGCCGAAATTATGGTGTCAGCAAATTTTTCCCTCTAGTAGAAATGATCGTTACATGAAAACGTGAGAACAATTGTCTTAGCATTGTGCTGAGTGTACTGCATTTACAGCGTGCCTTTTAATAAGGTTCGGTAGCTGGTATGACTCATGGAGTGATCAGCCATCATAATCCAATGAAGTCAGCTACACATTACGCATACATAGTATATGACCAGTGGACAACAACAGTGATATCACTTTTACTTTCTCGTATACATGGTACAGAGAAAGATAAGTAACGCTGCAAAAAAGTCGATGTCAGGAGTTTGACGGAAATATAGGTTTTGGAGAAAAAGTAATTTTTTTCAAAACGTCAATCCTTCTATTTGTGAACAACAGTACCGCCTGAACAATTCACAAGTTTTTCACCATAATGGCGTCGCAGCCACTAGAATTTGAAACAGATATTTTAATTTTGGAGGGTATTCTTAACACGACCCCCAAAATATGACATTTCTTAAATTTTCTCAAAAGGGCACCAATTTTTTCTTTAATTTTTTTTCTTGAATAGAGGAATATATGCTTATAAAATAGGGAAGTTCCAACTTTTATTGAAATATCAGAATTTTCAAAAATTGGACAACAAATGTTCTCTGCACCTCATCCCAAGCCATATCATTGAAGAAAGGCTAAAATGAAGTAAATAGCATTTATTTTCTTTAAAGTTTAAAGGAGTTTATACATCTTGAAGTCTTTATCCCTTTTGTATAAAAAATTATGTTTTGTTTTTAGTTTCTCAATAGCTTTTGTTAAAAAGAAATACAGTATTATCTCTGTGCAATGCATCTCTGCCCTCAAAAATGGTACCTACATATATAATTTTTTGTAATGATATAATAGAGGTTTGAAAAATATTGATTAGTTGCAATTTTCAAAAATTAAAACAAATGTTAAGAAAAATATAACTTTCAACATACTTGTAATCGCACTCTGTTCATTCGGACAATAAATTTTAAGAAAAGAATTCGAGAAGTTATTGAGAAAATGTGCGAGGGGCTGCACATAAAGTACCATGCGTACTTTCTCCATTTAAAGGTAACGCCCTTTAGGCTCGCCTGTGCAAACTGCCTATGGCGCGGTCCGCCACCCGTGGATGGTAACGAGCTGCCACATGCGTCAAAATGCCCAACGACGACTCCAATAGCGTCGAGATATGTGCCGTCCAAGGATTAAAATGTATGGTTTAATCAATATTTAACTGGAAATGCCTAGGTAAACGTACAAACGATGCAGTTGTTTATGGAAAATAGATGTGTGGTTTTCATAAATATATTGCCTTTACCTTTTGTCCCTCCTGATTTTGATATTATTTATGTACGAACAACGAACCATTTCGTGCATTCAGTCAAATGAAAGCCCAGTTAAATATATTATTCATCGTTGCAAAAATGACAAACATTTAGTTACAAGACGTAATATGTGGCACAATATGTTGGTCGAGTTTAAATTAGCGTGCTCATTCAGTTGCACTTATTAAATAAGAGAAATTGTTATGAACTGACCGTAACAAAACATCAGACAGAGCAACGCCATGAAAATAAAATTCTGCAATTGTGTAGTATAAAAAATGTGATGCATTGGTGAACAAAATATGATTTAATCTTTTTCATTATGTAGACGTAATACATTCATTCTTCGAACTGAAACAATACAACTTTTGTCAAAATATTTTTCCTTCCTCGGATTTACGTTTTTGTTGTGTTTATTGCTATTTAGCATGTTATTCGTTCTATTATTTAATTACTTCCATACATTTACAGGCGAGGAGCAGGCCATTTCTTTATTACTATCTGCTCGTCTGCAAATAGTTCTGGGAGTACAATTACATTTCTTTCAATCAGTACAAAAAAAGATTTATTAGGCAACATTATTATACCTTTGTTCTATAGAAAAGAATGATAGTATGCTGTCTCGATAGCGTACAATGAATAACAAAACTCGAATAAATCTATGAAGTCAATGAAAACCAATTACACGAGAAAAATAAAGTCATACAAACTAGTGATTGTTGTTTATTACTACAAAAACAGTCGTTTTCGAATTCGTTTAACGCATTTTAGTCCAAAGTCAAAAAGTGTAGAGGATGTGCGATTTATTTTCGATGCTCGCCTAAGATAACTCACAAAAGTGTAAATATAAAAATATACAAATATTAAAAATGAACGAACACTTCACTTACACTATTTTAAATGCCATGCAAAATCATCTTCAATTTTGCGAGAATAGACTAAACAATTTGAATTCCATTCAACTCATGAAGTTGCATGTTTTGAATCTTTCTAGTAGCCAGCACGAATATAGGAAAGCTGACACAGGAATTCGAATTCTGATCTCTATTGTGAAATTTATGGTTGGTAAAATGTTACTTTTCTAGTTTTCAGTGCCATTCATTCTTTTGCTAGTTCCATTTCCATGTTCTTTAATTAACGAGCAAATAGTTTACGCCGTTCAGAGTGATCACAATGCTAATTTAATTCAGGCTACACGAATAAGAGAATTAGGGGTACGAAGAAACGGCTCTGCAGACATTACTTCACACATATGAAAGTTCCAAATGTAAATATGAGAAAAAAAAGTTTCAAGACATAGAATAAGAATCGTCCGTGCGTACGTGTATAATTTTTAAAGAATCGTAGCCTCTATTATCAACGAACGTATTATTTCTCTTTCTTCACATTTTTTATCCTTGACAATAACATTCAATTATTATTATTATTATTATTATTATTATTATTATTATTATTATTATTATTATTATTATTATTATTATTATTATTATTATAGTCAGTGGGATGGCTCATGGGCAGCGTACTAGCTTCCCGTGCTGTGGTCCCGCGTTTGATGCCCTGCATTCGAGGCAAAAATAGAGTTCTAACTTTCCTTTAAAATTGTCCTAGTTTCTTTAGCTGTGTGACGAAGAAAAGCTCAAGCAGGCGGATCTTCCTAGTTACGGAAAAGTGAATACGTCATGTTCGTCTCATGTTGCTCTTACCCCCAAGTATGGGAAGTTAAGCATGGGAAGATGTCTAGGCCCAGGCATGGGGGACACGGTAGCCAGCCGGCGAAGTCGAACTACCGACCCAATAACGCCAAATACATACATAGATAATTATTGTTGTTGTTATTATTATTATTATTATTAATAATAATAATAACAATAACAATAACAATAATAATAATAATAATAATAATAATAATAAATAATAACATTATTAATATTAACCAGACACATTCCCATTAAGAGGAAGAAACTTCTGCTTAGAGAATTTGGAACATTATGCAGTTTCATGTAATCTATCATTTTCTTTATTTATATTTAGTTTACTATCGTATTGCGTAAATATTGTGAACATGTGTATAATCGCGAAAAAGGAACTTACAATTCGACAAAACTCATTAGATTGTACGCTGCGTGAGAAATCTTTCCAGAGAGAATTCTGAACTTCCTGAAGAGTGCTCTTCCTCAATCACCATCGGAGCATTTTAAAGCAAGATGAGCGGGAGAACTAATTGAAGAAAAATTCTTATTTAGTGCTTAAGATAATGACGAGAAGGATAGTGCATAACGAGAAATGAGCCCCGTCCTTCCAGACTATCTTGAATGACTCTTCCTTATTATAATTGAACTCTCCCGCCCAAGAATATCCCCGTTAATTTTTTCATTGAAAACTTTGCGTCAAAAACAAAGATTAAAGTCCGTCCCCCTCGGCGTTGCCTGCGACGAAACCACAACACTTGTGAGGTAAAATTCACGAGTCTTCCTCCCGATAACATCTTCCCATTAGCCACACCGTGCTCGCGGCTGCTAATTACCGTGCCACCAAATCCCGCGGCGCGATGGCATGGCGGTAGCGTGACGTGGCGTGGCGTGGCGTGGCGTGGCGTGGCGTGGCGTGGCGTGGCGTGGCGTGGCGTGGCGTGGCGTGGCGTGGCGTGGCGTGGTGTGGCGTGACGTGACGTGGCGGGGCGTGGCGGGGCGGGGCGTGGCGGTGGCGTGGCGGTGGCGTGGTGGTGGCGTGGTGGTGGCGTGACGGTGGCGTGGCGCAGCGGGCCAGAGCACAGGCGAACGTTGCTCGGACAGTCGCGGTTCCACCGGTCGCCAGGTTGTGGGTCCTGCAAGCCGGGCACGGCGCCGTCAAACGGCCTTTTAGAATGAAGGCTTGAAGGCTTTTGCTCGGAGGCTCTGGACCCATCCTCACAAGGATCAGCTGCCGTGCACGTATTCAGCCCTTCAGTCACACTCACCTTCTCTACATTTTTCCGGCAAGCGTTGCATTCAATTTTATGATTTCATTTCGAGAGGTATGCGAAGGATATGGTTAAATAATGAAGAAAAGTTGAAGTTTATCGAGATAAAGAGTCGGTGGGATTAGTTGCTCATCTTGGCTGCATGTTAGAGTAGGTTTTTTCATACATTTCGTGTTTGATGTACTAAACCCAAGATATACTTAACTCAGTAATGCCTTTCAGTTCCATTGTTTCAGATGTTTCACGAAAATTCAAATAAATATTTTATCCGGAATAGTACATAGTATATTACGACATCTTTGTGTTTTCAGCTCGATTCGATAGTTTAAAATCATTACGGCTAGTGAACGAGGCTTTCAAATTACTTGTTACCATATAAAAATGTCTGACCGTTTTATAAGGTTACAAGTAACCATATTTTTATATTTAAATATATGTTAGAAATAATACCTTACTCCTGGATTTTTACTCAAAGTAAGGAAATTAATTTTTAGGAACTTGTTCAAACAAAATAATATTTACGAAAATTCACAATAGAAATTTTACAGTCTTCTGTAAATGCATTGGTTTAAGTCATGTTGAGATGATAAAAGTACATTTAAAAGAAACCATCAGTGATTTTATTTACTTTCCTTTGTTATTATCAAATACAGGTAGTGCCATTTCTCGTGCAGGTGACCGGGAACGAAAATAGAAATGCCAAGTGTGTTGCGGACAAGCGAGTAACGCCCCTTGTCACCACGCCATAACGCCCGTAGTTCTCCCTCATTTATGCGATAGCCTTAATCTACTTCGTATCCTGTCGCCCACAAATAAACATGTACCAACACACGTATTTTCCTTTAGGTCGAGGATTTTTCCGTCATGTTATCAATAGTTTTGTGGCATTACAGTTCTAATTAAATTAAAATAGAGGACATCACACAATTTGCATTTTAATTTGCTGGGGCGATCGTAATGTAATAATTTTGCCACTTCTCATTTCAAAACATATGTTTATATTGAAAAAGTTGTCTCTAAAATTTAATTCATAAGTGTGAGAACAAAATTGCAGAGACTTAACTCCTTTCAATAGCAATAGTAATTTAATATCTTTTCTCAACATTGTAACATTATTTTAATTTTTTTCTCTACATTTCGCCCAACAGTAAGTTCTCGAGCCTTACTTTCAAGACAGTGTACACATCTTAAAATTAAAAATATTAAAAACATTTAACAAAATGTAAGGAATTGGAGCCGCCATAGATGAGGCGCGGACACTATTGGGGTTACAATTTCTTACACATTTCTAAAGGTTTGAAATAACATTTATACGTGTGTACACTATCTCCTAGGTTTGTAAGCCTCTGGTCCACCGCTGGTAAGCCCAGGCTTCGTCAGAGGCTATTGCGCCATAGTACATACATACATACATACATACACACATACATACATACATACACACATGCATCCATGCATCCATGCATACATACATACACACACACACTATCTCCTGAAGAGAAGAACTTGTAGATGGTCAAAAAGTAGAGAAAATTATTGAAAATATTGTGTTATTTTATTCAGTTATGTTTGTGTAATTTTAGCCTCTTACTAATAATGTCACAAAGATTTGTGTAGGCATAATATTTTTCAGGCTATTTAAAAAATTGCACTATTTTCTTGAAACCACCGACGACTTCTTTTAAAAGACTGTATACTACTTTCTAATACCAATGTAGAGTACTAGTAGACTGAAGTGATCAGTAGTGTACATCTGTTGCGAAACATTAAAAATTATCTTCAGTTCTAAGATTCACTCAAGGTCAAGTACAGAGAATATCATTGGTTTTGTCTGCGAAAGGTCATATATTATTGGTTATATGTTTCTGAATATTATTTTCTTCATTTATGATCATACATGCATACGTATTTCGTTGTTTTAGGCCATATGAACCTACTCTTAGTTATCAACCATTATGCACACACCACAATCAACAAATTTTCATAAATATTCAGAATGTGGCTCTGGAAGTAGTATTGACTCAGCTGAGATGGTATTGATTTAGTGAAACGTACAATATAATCTCGAAATGTAGTATGGAATTTTGCTAGTTACCATCAGAATTTTCTAATTTAAGACAAGTTTATTAAATTATTTAAAATTATTTCGTGCCATGTGTGTGAACAAATATTTTTCGAAACTACTGAAATATCAGCACAGCGTTTGAGTAAGTGATGAAATTTTGATGAATAATTATTATTTATTTACCGCTGGGGGCGCTCTATACTATAGCGTTTCACAAACTAGGTGGAGTTGTATGAGAAAAAGGATGCATACCGGGATATAAATGTAAAAATGTTTATAAAATTAATAATAAGAAACTTATTTAATGTCGTTACCAAAATCCTTCCTAATAGTATCCCAAGTCTGTCCTACAGCCGCTTTCACTACTGCTCTCTTGTGATGAAGTGGACAACTGCGTGGAGGAAACCTTTCACTGTGCTATTCGTGCCATTGAGTCCCACTTGCGGCAATAACCTTGTCGTCACTGATCTGGCGATCTGCTCTCTATTTGCAAAGAAATTCTTACCTTACTGGCTGTTGATTTGGTTTTCATTGTTAACTGGAAAACAATTTTCTCAAATGTGCTCTCTGTAATTCACACATTTATCGTCTTTATGATCTGCCAGAATGAGTTCTGGAACATCCCATTGTGTGCTCCCCTTCGTTGCACTTAGTCCGCATTTCGTTTCTCAGAAAGACTCTGGATTTGAGAATCTCGTCAGCATCACAGAACTGTTCCAATTTTTGAAAGGGTGCCTACCTATCTTATTGAGTTCATTGTCATTCAGCCAGAACTAGGAGAAAGAAACGTCTTAATTGAAAACTACGACATTTGGTCTGAAGTGTTGAGTACTCTTAGCTCTAATGCATCTTTCTAAGTTGCCGTAGTACCCGATGAAAAGTGCCAACTGATTGAAGTACGTGTTAATAATAATAATAATAATAATAATAATAATAATAATAATAATAATAATAATAATAATAATAATAGTTGTAGATTCCATACTCAGCAACTCAGACCTCTTAGCACAGCTATGGTACTGAGGCATTAAAGGTTTCTAGGCACAAGAGCAAAATGTTCAAATTCTTATGTCGATTTTACTTTTATCGCTCTCCACTCAGAGCTTTCTAAAATATTAATAATTTCAATTCAAAATACTGGAAAATTTCAACCATACTCCAAAATGCCTTATTCAAAAGACAATTAATGTACTAAACAGCTTTGGCATTCCAAAATTAACTAGTGGTGGTACAGAATGGCACAGACTTTGTCGTATAAGTTAGTTTTCTAATTTCTTTGGTCTCGCCTACCTTTTCTTTCTTGACACATACTTTTGCCACCTGCCATCTATCGCCACCCAAAGTACATTTAAAAAAAATCTCAATTTTTCAATTTCCTAATAATAGAGCAGAAATATTACTTTAAGAATATTAAAGAAGAATAAAGTATTCTTCTAAATGGCAATTTTAATTGAAAAATTGAGAGCCGTATTTAAAAAAAATGGCGTTTAAGCATTACTGAAAATGTGAAATTTGAAGCTCTTTTTCACACAAAATTTTAAGTTTTCGAAAAACTTAATTTAAAGTCATTTGAAGCACTTCCACTCAAAAAAGCAGTAGTGTTTACAAATCGCTGGAAATGTGCATATTAACGGGGTGACATATTTCAAAAAAATTACATTTAATTTTGGAGAAAACAAAAGAATACCTCAAAATGAACTTTATGTCATATTAAACAGTACAATTAGCTCCATCCGTAGGAAAAGTTAGAAAAATGGAGCCATTTTTGAGAAAATGTCGTTTGAGCGTTTCTGAAAATGCGGAATTTTGAGCTCATTTTCACAGAAAAATGATGAATGTTCAAGAAATGTTATACATTATTTAAAACACGAGTATTCATAAATACAATGATGTGAACAAATCGTCGCTGACCTAAATATTAAGGACGTGAGAGACGAAGAATTAAATTTTTGTAATTTTTTAAAAGACAAAGGAATAGAGCAATATGGCGTTTATGTCAACTTATAGGGTACATTTGGCACTATCTCTACCAAAACTTTACAGAAAAACTTGAACAATTATGGAGAAAATCGGTTTTGTTATGTTTTAATATTGCACAAATTGCTCGAAATATTGCGGGAAAACTACTACAATTTTCAAAAAACAATTGATGAATGAACGAACTAATGAAAGAACTAATTACGGACGAAAAATTCCGTTCGAAGGAAAAATCTCTAACTTCAATTTTATAGTCGTAGAAGTCCCCGAAATAATTCAAACTTTTGCAATTATCAAAAACCAGAGTTAACAGTGAAAAATCAGACCTATGTCACCTCTAAAAGTATATTTTACTCTATTTTTACAAGAAATTTAAAGAAAAAAATTGATGTCATTTTTGAGAAAATTTTGAAAATGCCCATGGGCTTGATGTGAAAGTACCCCCAAACTTTAAAGAAAGTTTTTGGAACTGGCAGCGCCTCGAGTCGAGCCAGCTCGACCGAGCAATATCCATTCTGGAAAAAATACTACGTATGGTTTAGGTGCTAGTGGTGTTCACAGACGAACTATTGGAAACAAAACACATTTCGGTATCAGGGGACCCCAAAACGTGTACTTTCGTTGAAATCCAAAATCGATTTTCCGCAGCATTACATAACTTTCTCTATACTACATATATACGTACTACATATACAAGAAACTAAAATTGGAGATAGACATCGTAAGTCCATGATATCATTTATTTGAAGATGTTTCGAGTTTTATGTTGTAGGAAGCGGATCAGAATGCAGGGGAAAATCCCCTTGATCACTAGAAACGCTCGAGAGACATTTGAGATGATCCGTACAGCATGAATCTACTCTGTCTACAGTTGTGAGGGGGGTAGAAATTTAGCAGAGAAGTCTGAAGGGTTCTGTTAACCCAGAAATGACATATGAACCTAGAACAGTCAACAGGCTCGAGTAGAAACTTCCAGACGGTCGATCCTTAGAGTTTCAGCGTAGAGTAGAGCCCACAAGCGAATAAAATAGCGTACTAGGTGTGGACACTCCCCAAACATTTCTTAACTTTCAAACTTCCTCTTCAGAAGCAAGCATGGCAATTTTTCAAAGAATATTTTTTCATTGCAATGTATTTTCATGCAACCCGCAAATTTTAGATAATTTGTATTCAACGAGAAAAATACTGAAGTGGTCACACGTAGCATTTAAATATGAAAAGTCCATATATAATCGGGATGTGAAGATATTATTTATTCTGTTATATTCATTAACGTCAAAACGAGACCCAGATGATATCATCAAATCAATTTCATCTGAAGATTAATTGAATTACACATGGACGTGCATTAGTTATTGCACGTCCATGCAAGATATTTGGAGAATGCACGAGGAGATAATTGCAAAGCTTCGTTGTTACACGCTGACTATTTTGTAGGCATTGTTGGAAATTATGTGCATTTTATCACTTCCGAAATTCCTATCAGAACAAGGAGCATATAATGCACCTACACGGTAGTTGGGTTAGGAGTGCATAATTCGAAATTCCTTTCTAATAATCGAAATTCTAGTTAACTTTTGACCAATGACGAAATTTTCAGAAACAGCAGAATGCATTACATTCCTTCCTCGTGAAATATTCTGAACATCTTACTGCAATTTCGAAATTCCTATTCATAACTACCCCTTTCATTATGGATGGACCCATATTGTGATTGACAGCCTTTGTCATTTAGATGATATCATGGTCAACAAGAGAATGTACAGAAACGAGAATGTATAGCTGCGTCAGCGACAGCATTGAGCAATGCGCATTTAACAATACAGAGCTGATAAATTCGCGATGGTATTTTGTAGAATCACTTGTTTATTTTGTCTACATTTCAGAGAGAAAAATATCTTATCATTTCTTTATGTAGTTTTTTTGTACACTGAGAATAAAGAACAGAAGTTAATTTCAGTAGAAAAGGAGGAAACGAAGCAGATGATCCCGTTTTGAGTTGAGCCATTATAAAGAGCCGGAACAAATGTATTTACACATGGTCTCGCTTCCACACGACGCGTTATTATCTACTATTTACGCTCTAAACTTAGTTATTGGGAATCAAAATATTTATTCACCGTAAAACGTGAGCGGTTCATCGAGGAAACACTGTGTCCTAAAATTGCTGCACTCGCTACTGCTCAGGAAGCAAATAAAACGATAAAGGCCTAATATCTACAGACAACGAGTATTACGCCAAGTCGGTTTACGGGAAGAATTAATTGAGGGATGCTCGGAAACCGGTACTAATCGTTTCCCACATAATAAAGATCGCTCGATTAGTGTAGCACAATCCTACCAGAAGGCTACGGTTCCGCTCAGCCTCTAATTACGAACTCAGCCAATCGGTAACGAGGGCGAAGAAATTACGAATCTCCGCCAAAGAGGCTGGCTGCGGCGTGCGACACGGCGCTGTCGGCGGGCGTCACTTCAAATTATTGCGCGTTATCCGGAACGAGATTTCCGCCCCGTTAGAAGTCTCGAGGTGGGCCAGCGCCAAACGGCACGTGCTGCCATTACTTTTCAGTTTATCGCCAGGCGCGTTGCCGGGAGCCCGTTGGCGGCGGCGGCGGCGGCGGCGGCGGCGGCAGAGGCAGAGGCAGCGGCGATGGGGGCAGAGTTGCAAGAAAGGTGCTGGTGGGAGAGAACGAGGTAGCAAAGCGGGCAGATGCTACTAATGAAATAGAAAAGTCAAGCCAAACAAATAAAAATGGCGAACGAGACGGTGGCAAAATACAAACGGATGCAGTGATTGGAGTGCACACTGTGCAACAAGGATTGGAGTTTAAGGTTTGTGCAAAATAGAGAGTGATTTCCTTTCATTGTTTATTTACAAATCGAAGGGTGTGAAGTGTTAAATAATGCCGTAAATATAGACGGACTTTTTTATGGTTTTTGTTTTTTAAAAAATGGTATGCAAAGTGAGAATGCTCTAATTGCTTTTCCATCAGTATGAATA
Source organism: Teleogryllus occipitalis (assembly GCA_011170035.1). NCBI lineage: Eukaryota > Metazoa > Arthropoda > Insecta > Orthoptera > Gryllidae > Teleogryllus > Teleogryllus occipitalis. Next base: position 103,276 of record BLKR01002848.1, read on the forward strand.
TTAAACCAGTGAGCACACTGTATTAACGGAACTATACAGGGCGTGAGATAACAGTAGATGATGAAGTGCAGCAGTTCTAGTAAAATGGCGGATAGCGATATATCGTCGGTGCACAAGAAAAATGACACACTCAAAACATTGGTATTTTGCAGGAGAACGGTTTATCCTGACGAATGTCGTTTAGTTCATGGCCAAAGACATAGATCTTTACCTTATAATATACGGACTGTTTTATGAACTATCTTTCTGGAATGTTTACTAATGAAAATAGTCTATTTTCTGAACACACTATTTTTTCATTTAAGTAAATAATTATTTGAGATGTCGCCATTTTCTTTTGCCTTAACGAAATATAAAAAAATGGAAAGTGAATACGGCCGAAAGGGGAGATGGAGCAAACGAGGAGGAGGCGGGATGCAGGGCGAACGGTGTGGAGAGGAGGCTGGCGAAGCGACGGCGAAGTTGGCTGGCGTGTGTTGGCTGAGGGCAGCGGCTGCGCAGCGCGGCGGTAGCGCAGGCCGACGAGAATTCTCCCGCGCGGCGGTGGCGGCGGCGGCGGCGGCGGCGGCATTGATTGCTCCGTAATGAGCAATTAGGTGTGCACATTAGGCACGAGAGCGAGTCCGTCAACGCGCCGCGCCGGGCTGCGCATGTAAATAGGGCACGAGTGGGGACCAGATGGAGGGGCCATGGCCGGAGGCGCCGCCTCGCGTCCGCCTCCTCCACCGTCGCCGCCGCTGCCCCTGTTCCTGCCGACGCCGCGACGCGATGTCGCGACGCGGGAAGTCGCCCGAGAAGGGCGCGCAGCCGGGCAGACGCTCGCCGCCGCCGCCGGGAAGGTGGTGGATCGTGACTCGAACGCCGGCCGCGCGGCGACGCCTTCCTGCGTTACCCACCCCGTCCGCCCCACCCACTTCGCCTTGCCTGCGCCGCCCCCGCCGCCCCCGCCGCCCGCGCCACTCGCTGCAGTCCCACAGGAAGGACAGAGCCCCGGGCGACAGCATGTATCGTCGTTGCTTTGCTTGCGTTCCGCCAACGCCCGCCCGGACCCCGCCGCCGCGGTCCCACATGCATATTCATGGCACGGCGGGAGCAACCCCGCCGCCCGCATCCCCGTCGCCCGTCGCTAACACCGGCGGCGTTCCCCTGCCGCCGCCGCCGCCGCCGCCGTCGCGTAGCGTCGCGTCGCCCGGCGTCGGTCCGCGCTGCGCTGCGTCGAGGCGCACGCAGCGGCGCCGGGGCGGCAGCAGGCGGCGGGGCGCGGGGCGCGGGGTGCGGGGCGCGGGCAGCGCGTGTGGGGGCGAGTGTGACGCGGGCGAACGGCGTTGATGACACGGGCGGGGCGGCCGGAGAGCAACGTGAGGCGGCGGAGCCCCGTGTGCGCTGCGTGGCCGTGCGCGGGCGGAGGTGTTGCGGCGGCGGGCGTGTGGATGCAGGCGACGTGCGGTTTTAGACCAGGCGAGGTTATTGGGCGCGTGGACCTGCACGCTAGGCGGGGCTCTAGGCGGCGTGTAGACGGGGTGAGGCGAGGCCTTTGACGAGGCGACGCGCCAACCGATGAACGGTCAATGCTAGCCTTCACTGCCGCCGGGAAGGTTCCTGTTCACCTCTAAGGGAGCGGAACGAGAGAACGTAGGTTCATAGGTCACGTAGCAAAGCAAAAGTGCCGAGTCTATAGGCAAAGCGAGGTGTGGCAGTTAGTATGTGAGGCGGTACACCGGGTGAGGATGTGCGTATGGGCGACGTGCGCCTGTGGATAATGTGTTGTGGAGCTGTGAGAATGGGAGGGGCGTGCTGGAGGCAACGCCTCGCTCAAGGCGCTCTTGCGACGCGGCGTGCGGTGCTAGGCACGCGGCTCAACGCGGCGCTATTGAGGAAGCGAGGAAGTGGGCGCGGCGGGGGGGGTGGATTTCCCCAGCAGCCGCGGGCGGCCGCAGCCGGTGGGCGTTGGCGCGTGGTGGGCGCTGGGGGTTGCGGGCCGGGCAATGCGGTACGCTCGGCGCCCCGCGCGCCTCTTCTGCGGGACGCGACAAGTTGGTCACAACTCATTCATCTTCGTCGCGCAAAAAAGGATCGCATGAAAAAGCGGCGGCGGCGAGAGTAATATTCACGGCGAGTGGCTCGCGCGCATCGCACCGCTGCGGACGCCCCGCCCCTCCCCCCGCGCTCCGCCCCGCCACCAGTCTCTGCAGATCCCACTCAACGAGCCAAATGCCTCCGAGAGCTAGGCCTCACAAATGCAGGCACAGTCATTGCGATTTTAAGCGTGCCGTCATTCACTTATTCATTTGTAGCACTTTTTTATTGTCCACCCAAAAATCTTTAAACAAACAAATGAACGTATATAATGCAGTATATTTATTAACCGGCGTGAAGATAAGTCAGAACAACTGCTGTCCAATATTTACAATTCCTCATTTCGGAGTCACATGTGTAGAATGGTTTACCATTTTCCTGAGATTTGGTGACGTAATGAAGGAAGAAATATTGCACCCAGTGAACGTGTTGCGAACCTTCTTTCACGATTGAGAACGGATATTTGTTCGTGTTTTGGAAGATGACAAGGGGGAAAATACTTTTTCCGAGAAATGCAGTTCTATGAAAATAGAGGAACACTAAGCCTAGATTAGTTTAGTGAGTTTGTATAATCTAAATTTGCGCAGAGAATTCTGATATCGTACGGGAGTCGCCCGATTGTATCCAGCGGTCAGGTTTCCCCCACATTCGTTTCGCAGTTCATTCCTGTTCATTTTTGGCTACCGATGATGCAGAGCCCGATTGCATCCCGACCGGTATTTTGGAAGAGGGAAGGAGGAAAAAATTTAGATAAGTTTCCATTCATGAATAACGCAAAATGATGTCGCTCCAGTTATAAGAAAACCTCTCACACAGGTGAACGTGGTAGAATCTTCGGAACTATATGTTTTATCTAACTAACAAAAAATTACTTTAATTAATTACTTAAAATTACTCTACTATGTAAGGGAAGACCATGGGCCCCTTTTCTCTCCTAGCAGCAAACACAGTGAACATAGAAATCAGCTATGCCTTTTTGGCCAGGTGAATGAACCTTAGGAAAAGTTGGTCGCGGGACGCAATTGGGATACGTCCTATCGTATTCCTTACCTGTTAAATTTCACTTCATATCAAATCTTTAAAATACAAATCATTATTTAACTCAACATTGTTTTGGTCGAGGATTTTTCTTCACATTTCAAACTCAACTGATACATCATACCAGGGCAATGCATCGTCTGAGTAGTACAAGATGCTACTACAAATTATCTTTTTACACATCGTAGTTGTGTGAAACTGTCCAGACAAGAACCAACCTTAACGTACTGATAAATGAGATATATTTAAAGTTACATAGATTCCGGTTAGGAGGGATACACAATTGGCTGTTCCAAACGCCCAATGCAACAGCAATCTCTTTCTTGACTTTATTAACATTAATATTGCATGTGTTCCCGTTGAAATGTAGTTTCTATGTACTTCTAATTTCGGTGGAAATTTGTGGTTCGCAGAGCATTTTTTGTTGTTCCTGTGCGCGACGGCATTCATTAGCGTGAGCGACGAGGCCGGGCGGCTGCGAGGGCGCGGGAGGGGTGAGGCGGGCCCCGCCCCCAGGCGGCGAGGCAGCCGGGCGGGGCGGCGGGAGGGGCCCCGCGTGCGGGGAATGCAAGACGGGGCTCCGTTGGCATTATGGAAGATAAAGAGAAGGCAATGGGATTTAAAAATAAGAATTTCCTTCAAGCAATCCCCCTGGCCAAACATTCTACATCTCGAGGGTAGAACCTGAATACGCACCAGTTAAATTAAGTTCTGGCTGATGAAAATTTTAAAAATCTACAATTATAGCCGGTGTTCAGCCAGTTCTGCCCGTATGCTATTACAGTCAGTATATTTAATCGGTTACGATGTAAGAATTGAATGAGGTGAATTGGACTTGATACTGGATAGCGATTCGCTCATTATCAAAAGCAGAATAATGGCAAGAAAAAAAAAGAAATGGAGTGCAAATATGTCACACATTTTCGACTTCATCTTTGTCCATGAACAGTCTTCTAAAGGCAATTACTTGTTTAAAAAATTGTAATCATATATAATGTAGTACAATTTCAAAAGAATGCACGTATATAAAAACAAGAAGGAACTCCGAAATTATAAAATTTCGGAATAAATGGTTAATATGTACAAAACGTCCTTAGCAGACACCGTGCCTTTTGTAAAAGAAAGCTTTAGTACCGATGATATTTAATGCTACTCAAAATTAAATACCATTTTTTAATATTTTCTTATCCAATGAGGCGACAAGAGTGGTCAAAGAATTTGTAACTTAGCAAACTTAGAACTTGCGTTTCGTAATAGTGAGAACATTCCTACTGGAGTCCTCAATGAATATTTCTATAATTTCTAGGAATGAGAATGGAAGAATATATTAGAATGTCGGCCAAAAAATGCTACAAGAGTTGTCGCATGTTCATGGGCTTTTTTGCGGTTTGAGCTTATCATTCTAAAATCTGAAATAATGAAATACTAAAAAATGAGTAAATAATAACAATATTGACACTGGTATTTAATTACTTTCCTTCATATCGTGAACACATTAATTGTGTCAAACGTAAATTCACATACAATTGGTATCTCATCATGATTTGAAGAGTTTTACATTTTCCTAAAATTTTAATGCGGAATATTAATGACCAACGTTCTCTTTCCTACAGCACTTACATGCACCGTTCTTCCGCGACCTTTTAGAAACTTCCAACCGTGTATGCAAGAAATGTAGGCAGGCTTAAAAAACCTAAATCCACGAATCTTGAATGTAACGACAGTAAATCCCAGAAACTCTCACTCACTCCGATTCAATTATAACTAAATAAATTATATATATTTAGTTATAATTGAATTGGAGAGAGTGTGAGTTTCTGGGATTTATTGTTCGATTCAAGATTCATTATTCAGAAATAGTATCGCTGAAACGGCACAAGCATGACCTGAAGACCAGTGATCTGCATTTAAAAAGTACTAGTAAGAGTGTAGCAGCAAAATTCTAAACAAAACCACCCAAAACTGTTTTCCAAAAAGTAGCACGCACACTGCTAAAGAACAGCAAATAAAATGTTATTTTATACGATTGCATTAAATGAAATATTTTGAAAAAAAAAAAAGATTCACCACGAATACTGCAATAAGGTAGTGAAGAAGATATTTAGTACAACGGTTATTTATATAACAAGAATATCAAAAAATTACCGTTCCATAACGCAAAATGTAATTAGCAAATATTTAATGGCGGTGGCCTCTTCATCGGAACCTGGCTGCTGCATGACGCCAACTGTGACGTGAGTTGTGTCGCACAGAGCATGAAAATTCTGTCGGTCCACGAAGTCATACGCGCGAAATAACACAATCAAATATTTACATTTTTCAGTCCAAATCGAAACTGTTTCATTGTTTTGTATTTTTCCCGAGTTTTCGAGGATCTAACGAAACTATAAACAGCTCGCATACGGATGGAGGCTGTGTAGTTTTGTTTCAATTTCTGTGCGCATTAGAAGTCAGTCATAGATTAAAAAATATTTTCTATAACACATTTATTGACAGGCTGAACAGTATGAAGAAAAGGATTCTTTATAATATTAATTGGAAATGAACTGCAGTGAATACAGTACGTAGATTAGTGAAATTTAGAACAATCTCTCAATACGAAATTAATGTTTTTGTTGCCTCTGAAACTTTTATTATTTAAACTGGAAAACGACACATTAAATTTGTTTAATTCTATATAGTGGTACTTGTTTGTTCACTTTCTCTCGATGGGGATTGTTTCAAATGAAACTCTCGTTTAAATTTGCACAAACAGGAGTACTATATGAAATTTCTAAGGCAGCGATGTTCTCAGTTCCATATACGAGGTAGGCATTAACAAAAATACGTTCATTGTGAAAAACGATGTTTCTGTGAATGCGCAGCATACACTTTTCATGTTCTCATTCCATGAATTAGAAACCGTGTGTGTTTTTGTAGCAGGAAAAATAAACAAAAAAGTTGAGGTTGCCACGGGTACCCGATGTCGAGGGTGAATAGAGTGCTTTGCCGTCAGCATCCTCGTCGAATTTTACGGGTAAAAGCAAAGCGTCAAAACAACTTCAAAACGGTTTTTTATCATTTCGAATAGGCTCTTGCTTTTTCTTCAGGGTCTGTACACGAGAGGAAAGGAAAGGCACAGGGAAGAAGAAGACCAGTCGCCAAGAAACACGAGTTGCTCTAAAGAAACGCCTTTCGGCTACTGTGATGGTTTGACGAGCATGGCGACAGGAGGATTGCCTTGATACGAGATACCTCACTTACGACGAAAATTCCAGAAGAATACGAAAGCGCAGGAATTCCGCGTGATAAATTCCCGAACGCGTCCGCTTTTGTGGCGACGAGGCCGACTCCGAAACGAGCGAGTTTTCGGTGTCACATTTCAGAGATACAGGCGCGACTGACTGGCATGTGTCTGATGAGCATCTGCGTCGGATTACCGACACACATGCCCTTCCCGCGAGCTGCCCGACAGGGCCTGTTAAATATAGTAGAATCCTAAGGAAAAGCGAGCGGCGGTCGGCGGGCGCCGGGCAGCGCGGCGCGGCGCGGCGGAGCGCGTTTAGACAGGAGCTGTCAGTCAGCGGTGCGGCAATCTCTTGCAAATTAAGCAGTCGATTGGCCCGGCGCGCACCGCCGCGCCGCTCTGCGCGGGAGGCTGTAGCGGTCTCGGACACCGCGCCCAACGAAGGCCCGGCCGACGCCAGCCGCGACACGCTCATTGTTCCAAAGGGCCACGGACACGGGGCCGACAGTTAAATTGCTGGCACCGACTGGGACATTGCTTTTAAGCCCCCCGCTCAGAACATCGTGCATTAGTTGAGAACTTTCGACGCTACGAAATCTGTATTAATGAGAAGCTGGAAAGCTTGGAATTAAATCTCAAATCACATTAATGTAATAAAACTTGTCAAAATTGACAAACTACGCAAGATATGAGAAATACTCCCACATGTTCATATCATATTCAATTTCGATATCGAAGTCAAATGAATAACATTTTTTTCTGAAAACTAAACATGTTTTAATGGTCATATAGATTATTTTTCTCAGTCATGAGCTCTTTGCAATTACCATAAATTTTCTTTCACCTTTTTATATCTGAAGCGAAGAAATAAAAGAGGTCATCTTCGTCAACATAGTATTTTTATTCAGATATACGAAGATAACCTCTTATTTCTTCGCATAAGAACGTCAACAACAACGAATCAGAATTCCCACAATTTTTTATATCTTCATAGCACATGTTCTCTCTTTAAATTTTATCAAGAGGTCTAGAAAATACATATATTATTTCAGCTTCAACGAAATCCACAATAACGTCTCGTAACACGAGTGCAACAAAAATGAGCCCTACGACATTCTTAAGCTATATCTGTTCTATCTCATGAAAAAATGTAAAGAAAAATTCGAGAATTGTTTTGAGAAAAAACTTTTCATTACGAAAAAATAATTTGTCTATACTTCCGTAATAAATTACGAGAACACTACTCATATTTTCGAAAAATTTTATATGACCTTTTTAAAGAGCTGTTGTTGAATGGATTATAAAAAGGAAATATCTCTACTTTGAACATTGTAGTTATAGGAAGTCGCCGAAAAGATTTTGAACATTTGCAATTTTCAAAAATCATGGAGTTTATCGAAAACGAGATCAGTCCCATTTTTAAACGTCCTTTGCTTTCTCCGAGTAAAAATGGTAACAAAAAATTTTGCGGCTATTTTTGAGAACATTTTTAAAATGCTGTTAATATTTGATGTTAAATACCACCAAAAATCAAAATATTTATTTCAAATTCACCGAGTCTCGATCGATTTTCCCAGATCGATAGTGAAATATCCATTTTGGGGAAAATCGGATCAACGGTTTAGGAGTTAGCGTTGTCCACAGGCAGGCAAACGAACGGACAAATTGGCGTCAACCAATTTTTCGGTATCAAGGATTCACAAAATAAGAATTTTAACTGCACAACGTTTTAGAGAAAGTAATTTACGTCATATATATTGATCAACTTGTTGATAAATCTTGCTCCTACATGAAGGTTCTCTAATAATGCTCCTCTCTCAATCCGAGTTTTTCTGTCAAAAAATTGCTGATTTTTGCCGCAGCATTATAATACTTTCTCTGCATACCGTAAGTAGTATGCGAGAAAGTAAAAAGTCATCGAAATAATGCGAGCCTCCAAAGCAATCACGAGTGGATCCACGGGTGAATTCCCAGAACAAATTGTTTGGAGGTTCATAAGAGAGTGTGGGAAGTTGGTGCGTCTGTGGATGGGCCTGGAAGTTGGCGGCGGGGGCGACGGGGACCGCCTCCACGCAGTCCGCAGCGGAGCGCGCCGTGCCCGTATTTCCGCCCTGGCGAACAAGCGAGGCCGCAGCCAAAGTCCGCCGCCGAGAGAAACTCGCCCCCCGCCGCCGCCGCCGCCGCCGCCGCCGCCGCCGCCGCCGCCGCCGCCGCCGCCGCCGCCGCCGCCGCCGCCGCCGCCGCGCCGTCTCCGCTCCGCGTGGGTGCGGCCGGGGGCAGCGGGGAGGCGCCGGGCGGGGCCCTTCAACGGCCAAACGTGCAGAAGATTGGGCGCGGCGCAGGTGCAGATTAAGTGTGACCCGCGTAACGGCAGCGTCGCCAGCCCCGCGTCCCCCGACTGCCACCTCCGCGTCCCTCCGCCCGACGCCACGCCTCCGAATCTTCGCTCTGGGGCGCTCTCCGGTCCCTTTCTTGGATTACGAACAAACGCCCCCGCCGAAAGCCATCTACAGGGCTAAAAAAGACTGCAACCAAAGTGTCGAGATTTCAATCGACGTATTCCACCTTTGCGTATTATCATATTATATATTATTTAATACAATTATATAAAATATCATTATGTTATAAAATATAATTATCATAGTACATACATTTCAACAAAACATATACTAATTAAAATTTAAGTTATTATGTTGTATCCGATTAAAGATCAACAATCAAGAACACGGACAGAATATGTATTTATTGTTTTATCAACAAGCACGTCACTGGTTATATGGCCTTAGTTTATAAGCCATACCAATTACACTATAAAATAAAGAAAATGTGAAATAAATAGGAAAAGAAAACGGAAAAAAGTTCGAAGATGAATTGACTTGGGTTCTCCAATATCTAGAGAAGTACTTCGTCAACATTTAAATCAGTCAGTTGTAGAAAATTCCGATATTCTTATAACTGAATGCCAACAATCAACTAATATACAATGAAGATAAAAGCATTTTTAATGCACGAGGACACGTTCCAATGACTGATGTAACCCTGGAATGATTTTGAACTCTCGATCCCGTCCCCATGGACGTGCGCTTTTCCAGCTAATTGCTCGGCGCAGTAAGTGCACGGGCGTTGGGGTGTGGGAGCGTTGAGGGCGTCGGGCGTCGGGCGTCGGACGTCGGGCGTCGGGCGTCGGGCGTCGGGCGTCGGGCGTCGGGCGTCGGGCGTCGGGCGTCGGGCGTCGGGCGTCGGGCGTCGGGCGTCGGGCGTCGGGCGTCGCGCAGCACCCAGAAGTCGGCGGCAACTCGCTTAGCGATTCACAGGCTGTCGTTCCAGCGCCTCCTTCCATGAAATTTTAGCGGTGGCCTCGCAGACGAGCGCGACGCCCTAGGAAATATTGTGGTGCAACCTTCAGGGAGTGTAATTAACCCTTCGCAGCGCCATCTGAGGACCCGCGACGTGACGCACCAACCGCCTCCCCACACCGCGCGTCCTCGCCCGTCCTCCCGCCCTCAAGCCACACGCCGTGCTCTCCCTGCTGACAGCCCCTATATTCATTTCATCTATGCCCGCCGTAGATGCATGCCCCCATTGCTTTGCCAATCTTCTTCACTTACACACACCTTCCACCTCCGCCACCCCAGCGGCGCGCCTCTCCACCTCACCTATACCAACATTTCCTTTGCACACGCCCCTCGGCCTCCTTCACAGTCTTTCGCACCCGCCCTCGCTCGATCATCGACGCTCTCCAGCCTTTCCCGTCATCGTCGTCAATGTACATAATTCGCACGCGAGCGCTTCCGCCTCGGTCTTAACGCACTTACGCACATTCCGCTCCCGCTCCCCCTCGTCCACCTCCACCTGCGCATTCCCCGGCTACTGAAACCCCGCTCCTCTCCGGTCCACCGCGCCGCGCCTGGGCACCTGCCACGCCCCTCCGCATGTCTGTGCCATGCATCTGCGTTTTTCGCGCCTTCCGCGACCTCCCCTCAGCTCCCGCCTTCCGTACTCCGACCTCAGCGCTCCCTGCGCCCTGCTTCGTTGCGCGGCATCTCGCTCCGGCGCCTGTCTCATTCGTCCCGTCGCCCCCGCCACGGCCGCCCTCGTCGCCCGACCGCTCGCCCCGCCGCCCCCGCCCCTGCCGGCCCCTGCCGGTGCCTCCGCTCCCGCCCCCCTCACCGGCACACGTCTCCGCCCCCGGCGTCGCTCCCCGGCGCCGCCCCCGCGCCGTGCCGCGAGCCCGCTCTCCTGCGGAGGCGCAGATATACTGTACCGCCGAGACGCTCCCACGGCGTCCCCTGGGATGGAGGCCTTCCGTCATAATGAAAGCGCGCCAGCCGTCTTACTCACCTGGAACAGAAGGAACATTATTAGAGACACATCGCACAAACAGCGCTCGCGAGAAATCACTTCCACCCTGTCCCCAGGGGAGGCTGGGGACTGCGGGAAAGGGTTCGCTGGTAGCATCCAAACTGAACTCTCTTCCTCCTCCCAGTTTTCCTTCTGATGGAAAGAGGTAATCACAGAACATTTTCATTTACCAGAACGATTCTTATTACTTTTATTAATGATATTCACGCTGATTAAAATCACCAAAAACTGAAGTCATTGAGCAACTTCCCAAACAATTTGCATTTAGCATTGATCAATAAATATCTCCAAGAAGGCGTCACTGAATATCACAGAAAAGAATTATCTGGATAGCATAAGTAAAACAGTAGATATTTTCTCAAAAATATCTTACTGTAATGAATACGTATCGGGAATTTGTAGACACATACCTATTTCACAATTTTGATGTAGACACCTGAAATTAATTATAGACATATTCCATTGCTTTTTGATACTATAGGAACCATAAATACATTGTGCCTGAAATGCCTATTTCATTGTCAGAGTCTAAAAATGACTATTCGTCCAATAACTGTCTCATTTTAAAAAAATATATTGGTTATTTACAAGCTTGTTTTGTAGTCAAGTCATTTAGTACAGCAAAGACAATTCGTGTTCCAATACCCCTCAATGCTAATACTACAAACAGGTTACAACTGGTATATTTATTAATGTAAGATGTTTTTAAGTTGACTTACATTCAGAAACATTACCAACGAACAATCAAGTGAAACCCTCATTAGAAGACTGATTTTATTAGGAATACATGAAGGTGTACGTTTATCGTACCTCAAGAAGGTGAAACCTTGTGGCTGCTATTCCAATTGAATCAGATCTTCCCTTTATTTACGTTCAGTGATTTAAACACTACATTACGGATACAAAATGCTGCATTACGATACAATGGTCAGTGTAAGTATACTTGATCAGATGATTTGAATGCATGGCATAAAATACAGTTGTAAAAAGATAGTTACTGCAAACACAGTTACGGTTTTTACTACTTCAAAGACAGTTCCTGTTTTTGAAACCTATGATATTTTGAGGTAATAAAGTGTTGGGACGTCGATACAATCACAGGAGAAAAGTTCTCGGAAAATTATTTTCAAATGGGCAAAGGAATTGGCAACTTCATTCGCATAAAACTGAAAAATGGCACAAGAGCAAAGCCGGGTTTAAATACAAATGACAAGAAAAGAAATATGACACAAGCGGGTGCTTGGGCAAAACAACTAAAAACATGTTTATGAAATGCTATGAATACGCGGTCATTGTAGTGGATGCCTTCAATAAAAATTTGTAAATTTGGTTTTCTGGAGTTTCGTATATATTTTGGTTGCACTGATTGAGTGTCATCCATTATTGGAATTATTTGAGCGAATAAAAAATTGTTTGTTCAAGTTTATATACGCTTTTATATTTTAAATTCACCAAATTGGTTGAAATGCCCTTGAAATATATCTTCCATACGAATAACGGCACACTGGCGTTCTAGGTACCTTTATATCGCACACTGTTATTGACAATTCTTCTCCGTACAATTGTATTTTTGGACAATTGGCTGTGCAAAAGGGCAAAGTGATATGAATAGATTTTGTTTCATTCTTTAACCGCAAATTACTTAGTCAAAAATGTAAAATGCTGCATAAAAAGACCAGAAGGAGGGGAATATAAAAGAGAAGAGGGTAGTCATTCTTAGATAATTTTAGTGACACAATCACACAAAATTGTTTTCCAAAAAGTAGCACACTGCTGAAGAACAACAAACAAAATACTTTCATATAAGAAAGTAAATATTTTATTAAACATGGTCTTCGCGAATACTGTAATAACGTAGTACAGTATATATCGGAGGTTGGCAATCCGCGGCACGAGATGCCATCGCATACGGCCCGATGGGTCTAAACTGTTTTGTTCAGCATACTAAATAAAACCCCGGTCTAGGTAAAAATAGAGTCGTAGCCTTCCTTTAAAATCGTCCCAGTCTCTGTCGTTGTGTGACGATGAAAAGGACAAGCAGGCAGATCTCGCTAGTTACGGTGAAGGGAATATGTCATGTTCGCCACATGTTGCTCTTTCCCCCAGCATGCGAATTTAACTGCCTCCAGGCATGTGGGACACCATTAGCTGACCGGACTATCGACCCAAAATTCCAAATACATTCATGCATACACTAAATGAAACTAGCGTTAAGATTTTGAATTTACGTATTATTTTTTAATTTACGTACTACAACAAAACGAAATCCACTTTGATACACGAACGGGTAATTCTAACGCAGAAGACGTTTTTCAGTGTTGTCTGTAAGAATTCTTCAGCCTCCGCTGTCAAGGCAGTAGCCACTATTTCCCCCTCCATTAAAATAATCCCTTCGTTGCTCGCGTTCTCTTAACCCCAGAATTTCCCTGAATATGAGTTTTATTTCGAAATATTGAAGAGGAGTCGATATGCAACACTGTCTCTATGTTCTTGAATGTTTTGTACAATGGTCAGGACAGAAGAAATCAGCGACAGCTTGAATTATTGTAACTCAATATTTCAAATTAGTTGAATAAAACGTGAGGGGAGTGCAGTCCGCGAGATATTAAGGTTTTCAATACGTGGCATGGGTGTATGGGGGATATGAAAAGTTTGCCGACACCTGGTATGTACATTACAACTGTTCTTTACATATCAAGGTACCAAAAAAGTTTCTATTCAATAACGCAACACCGAAATAGCAAATATTTAATGACGAGCGGCCTCTTGTATGTACGCAATGACGCTCTGGATACAAGGATTTAGATTTCAGAAAAACGCGCAATAAGAGAATAGACGGTATAACATGCTTAGATTTACATTGTCAGAGAAAATCGGATCTGTTTCAATGTTTTCGGATTTTCCCCGAGTTTATGGGTGTCTAAAGAAACCATAGACAGCTCGCTCATGGACGGAGGCTACATAGAATTCTTTCAGTGTCTGTAGGCATTGGAAATTAGTATAATATAGATAATTTATGGGGTTCAGCGATGGTCGATTGCATTCAATCCAACATTGTCCTCAGTTCGAGCAGTTTTATGATCATGAAAATACGGAAAACTATTTTGTAAAAAGATTTTTGCACAATTAGATTGGAAGATGTGTATTTGATAAACACTAGCTACATCAACGAAGTAAAGAATTAAATGTCAAGATTATTTATACAAATTTTATCATCTCTTATTCTCAATCCCGCGCTTTCACAACATATCACCTGAAATTATTAGTCTGGTTACACTTACGTATTAAAAAATCAAAACGGATGACGGGGCATCGTCTAAGTAGATGTGATTTTTATTGTGCACTAGGAGAAGAAGATGTAACTAGTACATGGTCAAATGTAGGTAATGTATTAAAGTAAAAAAAATATTAATAAAATTTATTATAATTCAAGAACAATTTAGAAAGTGATAAACATGGCTTTTAGATCAAATTTTTAAGATAATTTCTTAGGACAAAATAATCATTACGCAAAGGGTGAGAATCACATTATATTTTAGAATATTTTTTATGTCATTCATGTGTAGAAACATGTAGAAAAATAATGAGGCGGCTAATAAAATATTTGGATGATTACAATTCTGCAGATGATGTGATTAACCTATTATAATCTATAAATATTTAAAATTAAATTCAGAAATGTGTGATAGAAAGCATTTTGTGCCCCTTTCGAACTTTTATCAAAGTTACGGTTCATCAGTGTTAGATAATTCGTGAAGGGGGAATATGTAACTCGTCTGATATCAATTGTTTCCACATAGATGAAAAACTCGATCAAAAACAAAACCCCTCGGGAATTCTGTGAATGAATGAGATCGCTATCTCCTCCCCTGAACGCAAATTTTGAGTTTATCATTATTGGCATGCGTTCAAATGTCCCTCATGAGCTCTCAGAATGGCGATTTCGGAATTGCACTCTAGTCATTACTTAGAATTGGAAAAGTTTCAAAAGGAAGAAAAGACATTTGTAGAGACTGCTACATTTTTCACACCGTGATTTTACTTGTAATTTTCAGGAACTGCGGCGAAATCTAAGTATAACGAGAAAAAGACTGGGTGAGTCTTCAAACAAATTTTCTCAATCATTTGATTTTCATTGTGCAGCTGCAATATGTTCCGTCATGGTGCCAAGATTTCTCGCCTTTCCTTATTAACACTTTCATCGTAAGAAAAACGAAAATATAGGAGGCAACAGCACTTAACCATCTCTTACGTTTAACAGTAAAAAGCTCAGAGTACACTAGCCCAACCCAATAACTTCCATTCTTACTTTTCCAATGATCATCGAAGAAGTACTTCAAGAAACGGGAAATAGTCTGTTGTCTTCGAAGACAAATATTTTCAACCAAAAACATTCAGAAAGAACGTGATCCTGTCTTTTTTGTAAGGAATAGAAATTTATACAAATATTTTTACACAATGACATTTCTAAAGTAAAATATTTATAGTGTTACTGTTGAATATGGAGAAAAAATACTTTATCATAAAAATTCCTAGTACTCTATTAAAATATAAAACAATTTTATTAAAAATTTAATATTTTCATTGCAGAATGTTTTTGAAATAATTGATTAGAATGTCTTACATTATGATTACACACTACGTGTGTGTTATATCATATCACAACACTCAAGACATAATCTAAGTCACTGTGAGAAACATTAAGAGGAGTCGACGGTAAGAAAGCAATTATTAGACTGCCACTTCTATCGAATTGCACGAGAGGATGGCAGAAATGTTCCGTTCCAATTATGCCTCACTTTACATGGCGAGGCTCAGGCCAACAGGCGTGCTCTTCCGTCTGACCAATTCCGCTACACTCCTTTCGCCACGTAGAAAGAGAAAAAAAATTAGTACTACGGGTGACGAAAAACGCAAGTAGCTCAGTTATGTCTTTTGGGCTTGAGGATCTTTTACATGCAGTAAATCTACAACATAAAGCAGCTCGCATTACTTCCACTCCGAAGGAAAGAGTACAAACGATTATTTCACCTTAAAAAAAACAAGGTTTCGATCGGAGTTAAACCCGCAAAATTCGGTGCAACTGTCTAGTGCACTGATCGCTGGACCACCGGAGTCGGCACAATCTCTTTTCGCTGAGATGACAATTTTACTTAGTTCGTACAATTACTTCAACGTATTTTTCAACAGAAAATCTGTAATCTCTTGGCATGGAGATTTGCTCAACTCTTGTTCGTTTCCAAAATTCAGGAGTAAGACAGGCATAGTCTTTGCAAATGGCAATATTAGTAGCTTTTAAGAAAGGTACGCAAAGTGTTTGTGGAACCACGAGCTCAAATGTAAGTCTTCAATACCAGCCAACTATATCAACGTTTTAGGAAGAGGGACAGGCGCAATACCTGTTTCTCCCTGAGCTGACATTACGCACACCTGTACCGATCCAAACACAGGAAGTTCTTTTTAGCACTCAGAAACCAATTTTGCTATTTCCATGCCCAATGGCAACAAGTGCCTTAAACATTGGACGTTGACTAACTCTGGCTAGCTTGTGAACCGCTATAATTTAAAACTTCAATGAACATCTTTCAATGAAATGAAATCTTTGTTTTGAAGAGAATATAAGAATATTTCTTCAGATAAAAAGATCATTCCTTCTCTCACCAATCTGCTCAATATTGGCATTGGCATAGGGACTCCCTTATTTGCCTTCATACCACAACCTCTTCCAACAGGACTTTTTCCGGACAACTTCTTCAGTGACAGCATTCCACCAGTCTAAATATAAAGATTTTGGTTTAAAAATAGATGTTAAACATCGTACTATTTCTTCTTTTTTCTACATTTCATTTATTTACAATGTATTTTCATGGAATAAAGAATGCATTCCAACCATAGAAATTGATGTTATGGTTGACGTCTGATCAACTTCTAAAATACTTCAAACCAACCACCAAAAACAGTGAAGCTGAATGAACCCGCGACGTAAACTTCGATTTATTCAGAACTGCTTTTGACGCAAATCAGCTGTTACAATGTCATCCAATCGGAAGGTTGAAAGCCACCATAGTGACGTCATTGTAGTGACGTGTAAGCTCCCGACTGGATGACACATAACAGCTGATAATCTGTCAGAGGAAGCAGTAAATAAATCGCAGTATATTGTGCGATTTTTCAAACCGTGCTTCTGGCAGGCATCAGCTGTTGACGGTTTCATCCAATCGGGAGTTTGAACGTCACCATAGTGACGTCACTGTATCGAAATATAAGTTCCCGCTTGGATGAAACCATCAACAGCTGATTCTTGCCAGAGGCACGGTTAGGAAAATCGCCGCATAGAGCGGCTGAGAGCTCCTCCCGCGAAGACGCACCAGCCTGCGCAGAGTCGGTGCGTCTTGGGCGCGCCAAGAGGGGCCAAACAAGCGCAAGATCGGTGAGGAGGCGGCCGTGACCTTAAGGGAAGCGCTGGCTTATGTAATGTCGTGTTGCGGTGGCAGTTCACCGAGTCAAGTGCGGCTCTGGGGCGGCGAGAAACAGCGTCGTTATCCAAATGACTGCGCGGCCAATCTTGGCGACGGGGCGGGGGAGAGAAGCGTGGCGGGTCGTGACGGGATGTGGCCAGGCGAGACGGAGCAGAGAGTGGCGTGGCGGGGAGTGAGGGACGTGGGGGGCGTGGCGTGGGGGGGGGGGGTGAGCGGGGTCCCTTTGGGTGCACCGGTTTCGCGCGAGGACTCGTCGTCCGGAGAGCCGACGTCGTGAACGATCCTATCTTCACCGCCAAGCGCCTTCCCCTTCCTTCCTTGGCCGAGATCTGGTTGCCACGGTGAATTTCACATTCACATTGTTTTCTTATGTTATGGGGCCGTGAACAGATCCAATATGTGTACTGTATGTCTAATTGGGTCTACTAACGTCAAAATTTCGCATTGTTTCTCAAATAAGCTTTCTGATTCATGCTTTTTGTATGTGTATCTCGTTTATATTTACACCGGAGGTAAGTATGAGAACGTGTTGCTAACGCTGACGACGATGGAATGCTAAGTCATGTGATGTAATACATGTCAGTTTTGAAAGCAGATAAAGCACCAATGAAAAACTTTCGCCAATCCGCATTTCAAATGAAGTTTCAGTAGAAATTTCAAAAGAATGGAATATAGCTTGTGTCGTCCAAATAGTATCAATGGGAAATCATACTCGATGACAAAAACCTTATCTGTGATGTTATTCAAAATTAGATCGTGTTGGAATTGTATATACCATTTAATTAATGGTACAATTAATTAATTGTACAATTAACTAATGTTACAATTAACTAATATTACAATAAAGTGTATAAAATAAAGTGGAAATACTTCTAATGTGTTGGATCAACTGCCGCTTCCTAGGTCTGCTAAAATGACGATCAACAAAAGAATATTAAGTTCTATCTCATTTCATTTTCGTGGATCATTCATTCCAGAGCACCTAATGGAGGCAACACGTAGGTGTGCAGTAGTCTGAGAACTTCCGCAAAAACATCTGAAAAAGCTAACTAAAATAGGATTCTTTATCATTGTTGGATCAAATCTACGTTTTAAGATCAAGCATTGCTAATTGTTCATGTTTTCTTTGTGGAAAGTTCATAGCCCACGAAGACAAATGGCAGGTCTTGGACAAAGTATTACAATTTATCTATTTAACATTTAAAAACAGTTAAAAACAGTGTGACGTACTGTGGGGAAAAGTGCAATATGTGTATCGTGAAATCTGTGCACGATGCAAGTACAATCTATTTACCATACCGGTGTACCGAGTGAAAGTGGTAACATTATAGGTTAATTATCCAAAGTAAAGTGGAAAAGAATGTTAAATATCTATCACAATACCCTTATCGATTGCAACAAGAAACAGTTTCTACCACAACGCTACAGTCACATCCTCAGAAGGACTGGGGTATCTGTCTCATAGAATACTGCCTGGGCTGCGAGCTTCTCCTGGGGAACGGAAAGCCGCGAAGAGCCCACATAACCGCCCAACGCCCCGTGCAATCCCTTCCCCCTCTCGCCATTGCCGCAGCTCCCGCGCGGGGGGGGGGCGCAAGTACGACGGGGAGCCGCAAATGAGCCCTCGCCGTTCCCCTTGATGGCCAAAGCCGAGTGGCGGCGACGGCGCTTCTTCAGCTAGGACGATCTCCGCGTGGCGCCAGCTGAGCTTGCAAGAGAGATGAGCCATATTGCTCGCCGGCCGGCCACAAGACGCTACTATGAAAGTGGAACTTTGCTACTTAATCCTTATTTTCCTCAACTGAGTGCCTCTGTAGTACCTCAGTGCCGTCGCATACATTTCTTATCAGGATATGAGTTGCCGTTTATGGCCGGTTTATAAAAGAAAAATGCTAAAAGATATGTTGGCAACTTCGCTCGTTTTTGAGATACCTTACCATATATTATAGAAACAGTGATTCTATCTACACAGCTGAATTCGATTTAAGAGAGCGTATTGGAAAACTTAACGATGAAAAATTCAGAATGCGCGTGTCTCAAAGTTGCGAGGATTAATTTTAAACTTTTACACTTACATATATTTGGTACACAGTTGTCGCTAAAAAATGCTATTGTTCTTGAAGTCTCGTTTTAGTACTGATCCACGAAATCGTAGCGAACTGGATAGCTTCCCCAGCTCAACTGGTCATACTCATGAAAATCCAAGTAACATAAAATGAAAGCGTCAGCCCGTAAAAAATACAGACGGGCAGTAAGCCTTCTATGGCTAAATAGCCCTTCCTGAAACAGTCGGTAGAATCCTCTGCATACGTTTGGCAAAGAAATGCTGTTCCAGCAAAATTGGTTCACGGAAGGATGATTTAGGAATTGCAGCTCCTCCGCACAAGCAGGCGTTTATTGGGGGAAACAAAGAGATGTCTGTTCGAAAAATCAATGTGCATTTCTTTATCTCCGGAGAATGTTGAGGGCACGTTCCTGAGGCGGGAGGCTGGATGTGAGCGTTCTCAAGAGTTGCGAGTCCCGTAAAGCGCTGGGGGCGGCGGGTGGCGGGCGGCGGGCGCAACGGCCGAGGCCGGCAGCCGGTACTCGTGCGGGCCTTGGTCCGCGGCGCACGGAGCGGCGTGGAGCGGCGGCGCGCCTCTTTAGCCCGCGAGTGGAACGATCGCGCGTGATATAAACCGTGCGCGCTGCTCGCCGAGGAGGCTTGACGCGGGCGCGGAGCGACATGACGCCGCCGCCCACGCCCCGGCCGCCTCCACGCCGCGCGCTGCCCGCGAGTACTTGAGCACTCGTTACCGCGGAGGAGTCACGCCCGCCTCCCTCCAGGCACCCCGCACCCGGCCAGGCAGGGGGCAGGCGTGAAGACGGGCTGGCGGGCGAGCAGGCGGACTGGTGGGTGGGCTGGAGGAGGAGATGGAAGGCTAGATGGTGGACGAGCACGCGGGCTAGCTGGCGGACTGATTGGTGAGCTGGCTTGAGAGCTGGCGGGCTACTGGTGGATTAGCTGGCGGACAAGCTGGCGGGCTAGCTGGCGGACAGCTGGCGGGCTAGCTTGTAGGCTATCGAGCGGGCTAGTAGGCGGGCAAGCGGGCGGGTTAGCGGGCGAGCTAGCGGGCGGGCTAGCGGGCGGGTTAGCGGGCGAGCTAGCGGGCGGAGTGATAGGTAAGCTGGCGGGCAAACTGGCGGGATGATGGGCAAGCTGGCAGGGTAGCTGGCAAATTGAAGGGCGAATAGGTGGGTGAGTTGCTGGGTTAATTGTTGGGGTAGCTGGCGAGCTACCTGGCGGAGTGATAGGTAAGTTGGCGGGCTAGCTGGGATGCGAGCTGGCGATCTAGCCGGCGGGCTGGCGGGTAAGCTGGCTGGCTATCTGGTGGGCGAGCGGTGGGCTGGCAGGTGGGCTGGCGGGCGGGCCCGTGCGCGGGCGAGAGGCGGGGCCACGCTGCGTGGAGGAGCCGCCGCTCGTGACGCCCTGTCCCCCCCCCCCCGCGCGTCACCGGCCCCGCGCCCGCGCCTCCCAGGAATGTGGTGGCCAAGAAATATTTTTCTCGCGGGGCACGAAGAGAGACACTTAAAATTTACGAACTTCTCCCTCAGCATTATTACATTTTCCCAGAATGAGTCGTTTTATGCTTCGGTCTTGGGTACATTTTCTTCCTTTTCACATTCACGTTGCATTCATTGCGCCACTCTTTTCTGATACCACCGGAAGGAGTTGTGAGTCGCCCCTTGAATTTCTTACGCAATGAATACAGAATAGATAATGGGGACAGTCAACGCTTAATAGATGTAGGAAGTAAATTCAAGTAATTGGTATGCAGACTGACAAAAAGAGTATTCCAAAATGTGCTTTTACAACTTAGAAGAAACAATACGCATGAAATAACATTATTTCCGCGAAAGTACGCACTCGAAAGTGTGATCACGAAATAATTCAAAAACTACGTGAGCTATTTTCATTTCTTTACGTTGTCTTTTGATATATTAAAATAGATCCGTTCGTAAATTTCGTAAATTTCGTATTTTCTTTTTTTTTCTTTTTGCGCTGATATTCATTCTTGAGACAAACAAAACGATCGAAACTTTTAATAACAACACGCATAAATTTGTTGTATACCTATCATAAGTGGTACGTAAATAATGTTCCATATTTCATATAACAAACAATTTGTATAAATATGTTGTCTTTCCAGAAATTTTTTGCTTGCGATTCATTATTTATTGTATTTAATGGCGAGTTTTCCATGAGTATTGTTAATTGACTGTTTATTTTGAGCCACATGTTATTCATATTTCATTAATAAAGTAATTGCAGAAATCAGTGGTATGTCTCGGTAGTTCAATGGCAGAAACATAGACGATGTATGAAGGACGAACACTCCTCACCCACGGAAGATTGCAACCCATAACTCTTGGTTCTGGGACGCTGAGCCACCACGCCCAAACCACCTCGACAAACCAGGCCAACAGTTCTCATTTAACAAATTGCATTTCGTCGGTCACTCGGCAAGAAATTCTAATTCACCTCGATTCTCTCTTTCACTCTATTTGAAACAGATTTCGCAGAGTTGCTACGTTTGATTGTGTTCCATTGAATTTAATTTATTACATTGATTAAAATGCATACGTGTCTATCCATGTGACAGTATATTTTTATGATAAGAAATGTACAAATATTATATTGTATCATCATTATATTATATTGTATAAGTCAGATATCGTTTTAAGTGAAATGGTATTTTAATTGACGGCTCAGTATTGTGCAAATGCGAGTGACAAAGTATGTACTGTACTGAGAGATGTTTTTCGCTTGATTTCCATTCCAAGGTTATAATTCGAATGTGGCGACCATTATACTACAGTCTTCCTCACAGCAAAACTACTAACAACAGAGCTAAGAGACGGCACAGTTTAACGTTCGCAAAATGGTCACAGTCGCTGAAATAAGGACGACCAAATGCCGTTTCAATTTCACCACTGCAGAATTTGCTGTAAAAATACAAAAAATCATGAAACATTCAATTTTCTTTACTCTGATATGAGATATAATGACTTTCATATCCTGTTCCCAAAAAAATAATCAAAATCTATAGTGAGTGGAAGCATGGAGACAACATGCACGGAAAATTCTACCCCTCTCTGCTCCCTCTCCTGCGCCCCGTATCCCCGTGTGCATTCGAAGCCGCTAATTGAGGGTACTAAATGGTAGCATGCGGCACACAGTATAAACGCCGTTATTTGCTTCCATCCCGCGAGACCAATTGAAACGCCATTATATACATTTACTTCATTTCCTATATTTCACGCAGTTAACTCATTTGGAATGGATAGAAAAGAAAATGAATTTATGATAACAGTTTCTCAACAGTGCACGGAGAGGTGTCTGATTCAATCAATCCTGTTCGAACATTAATAATTTTGATAAGATTCATGCATAGGAAGATGATTCAACAATGGGAGTCGATATGGTGATGTCAT
Source organism: Teleogryllus occipitalis (assembly GCA_011170035.1). Taxonomy (NCBI): domain Eukaryota; kingdom Metazoa; phylum Arthropoda; class Insecta; order Orthoptera; family Gryllidae; genus Teleogryllus; species Teleogryllus occipitalis. The sequence goes on from BLKR01002848.1 coordinate 125,932, forward strand.
AAATCTAGTAATACCTATAAATGAATTGAATTATTTGTATCACTCAACTCGGACCCAACACAACTAGAAGTAAACACATTGTAATTACACGAATTAGAATTGGTCGTTCCTAAATTACGCACAGGTATTTGCTGGAAAATACCTCGCCACCACTGTGCAACATGTGTCAAGTAAGACTATCAGTTGAACAAATTTTTCTGTCTTTTTGAAAATAAGACCACGTTAGAATTAAATTTTAATCCAAATGTAATAGAGAAAATCCTGTACTGCATCCCCTTTCACGACCAGATTGTCAAATTTTGCAAAAAAGTAAATGTCATCATAAAAAAGTTAATTTTATGGTAAATCCACCCATGACTCTCGATATGATATGTTATGATCCTGTCCTGATGATACTTAATGATTATGTTATGTAAGATAAATAATATGTGATGGTATACTGTTACGATCTATATGTTATGATACTTATGTTAATGTAATGATGAATGAAATCATAATTGTCAATAAACACCTACTATAAATCCTTGTAGTCCCTAATAACCTTAGTCGTTGATTCGGCTAAAAATAGAGAAAAAAAGTCTTAAACATGTGACATACTTTTTGAAGAATACAGAAAAGGGACATCCTTTGGCAAATTAAATAGTTAGACATAAATGCATCATTCTTAACAGTAACGGGGGCAGAGGAGGCGAAGATCTGATTCATCCCCATTTGTTTGTGTGAAGCGTGGTCCGGAGCCGTGTGCGTTCCGTGTCTGGCTTTTTAGGAAACACTTGGGCGGTGCTCGTCGCTGTTAATCCCTGTTACGCCTGGCGTGGCGAGGTATGGCGCGGCGGAGGGGGGGGCGGTGCGGCGAGCGGGCGGCCGTTGGCAGCTCGTCCCGCGCTCCGTCACCGCCACGGACGGCGCCATTGAGGTTGCGGGCGCCGATACGGCCACTCGGCGACGTCGTTGACTCGCCTTCCTCCCGGCGCGGCCTCCGCCGCAAAGCCCAGCCGCAGCCCCTCCCCCCGCCCCTAGGCCCGTTCGTCATCCCCCGTCATTGGGGCGGCGCGCCGAGATCAGTCGCCGCAACTCCGACGTCTCTCGCAGTGCCCTGCGCCCTTGCCCTGCGCCCGGCCGCTCCGCCAGCCTGCGCCTCCGCCCGCTCTTCACCAGCCACCCTAGCGAACATGTACTGCCAACCGCCACGAACTAACGCAGCCCTCCATGCGTTTCAGTTCTTCATTTTCTAGTTTATGATTCTTCTTAATCGGAAAATGTCTCTTGGTATTAGCGTCCTCAACCTGACACTCAAATAACGTTCCTGAAGAAGGTAGTATTATGACTGCTGTTATGACAATATTATTATTTTACATTCCCGAAATTATCGTTTTGAAGACCATTTGACGTCAATTAAACGTAGATGTACGAAATTTCCATTGACCCGACTTTCGATTACAAAACATCAGTACATTCACAATCAGAAAATGGTGAGTTTTGAATAACTCAAGCCATATTATTAACATTCTGACACAAAGTAAATTATAATTTGGTCTGAAATAAAAACGTGTTTATCAAATGTATTGTGGAGGACGCATATGCTGACATCCAAACACCATCAGCTGTAGACGGAAGGAGCTGAGCCCCAGTGATTTTCTTGAGATGCGCAGCCCCGTCTAAAGCTGTCGCCGTGCTTCCCCTTCCTCCGCCTCGGCGCGCGCAGCCAGCCGCCTCGACGGCCCCGGCCGCGCTCCGGCCGCGCTCCGGCCACGCCCCCGCAGCGTCCAATTTCCGCGGGGCTGCTCCTCCGCGGCGCCGGGGCGGGGACCGAGACAGGATGGGGCGGGGCCCGGCGCACTTCCCGTGGGCGCCCCCGCGCCCGCCGCTGCCCCGTGGGCGTGGCGCGGGGCGCGCGGGATTCTCGGACGTCGCCGATGGCCCGCAGCTCCGCCAGCCGCCTCGCCCTCCGTCCTCCGTCCTCACGCGCGTCCCCTCCGCCGTGACGGTCCGCCGCGCGTTCGCCGCGGGAGGGCGAGAGAGCGGGAGCGGAGGGGGGGAGGGCGGCGAGGGAGCGCGTTCGCCTGCCGTGGCGTGCGGCGGATGTGGCCGGAAACACAGCCCCTCCACTTCCCCAGACGCGCTTCCTAGAAAACTCCCCGGCGTCGGTGTGGCCGTCGCCGAGCGCCTTCCAGCGAACGCATCTGCGGGGGGCGCGAATCCGGCGTTGAATCGCGTGGCGCGCAGGTGACTGGCCCGGCGGCTCACGCAAGCCCAGCGAGGGCGGGCGGGGCCGTGGAAGGGCGCGCCAGGAGTTAATCGCACGTTGTCCGAATTGTCAAACTTAGAACACTCCTTTAATAATGGGAAAATTAATTTGCGAGCGAGCTCCGTTTCGAAGTTAATGATACAACTGTTAATAACTGTTATAGTATATTGCGATATTATCGATTGCGGTAGTATAACCAGTGGCATCTTCGGCAGATGCCACGCACTACAGCGGGATAAGACTTGTTCAATTACTTGTTCGACAAGGCAATGACGTTTCGTTTGGTGTTTCCTCATTTACTCCAAGGGGCATGAGTCGGATGACTTCACACCTCCCTAATCCAGACAGTCTGCTAGTAGGGACTTTTTACACGGCTCACTGAACAACAAAAATGTACTCTTAATTGCTGCGGCGCTTTTGAAGCATTCAAATTACAATGTGGCATGGTATCAACATCAGCGGAGAACAACAAACCATTGAGAACTTCAGCGGGAGTTCATTGGAATATCTGGACCAAGTTGATTTCGGAAACGAGGGCATATTATTAAGATAACACTTATTGTTTAAGTTACAGCTGGCGTTCGCTTTGAAATAATTGCAGAGAACATTCACCCCCTTTAAACTAGAATATAAAAATTAAAATCTGATCGAAAATAAAAGCTCTTTACAATCCTTGGGAATGTGTTACAACGGGTTTTCTTCTTGATTGGATCACATGGGCCTAGCACTGTCAGCGTAATCATCAATAGTTGAACAAAGAACCATTAATCACAGGATAATCGAGTTGTGATCTTACGTCCGCATATCGCCTGCGCGAGAGGGAAAGAGGAACTTCATTCTTAAGAAGAAGCAAAGTTTCGTCCATTCGCCACGCCGTTGAAGAGGGCAAACATAGGGAATCGTCTGGACGCATTCGCGGCAAAAAAGGCGTTCACGGTTGCTTAAGCAATCAGTGTTCTTAAGGTACGTACGTTGCGTCGGCCGATTCCATTTGCGTCCGAAGGCGCTTTTTACGGCGTGCGCGATGGCGCGTGACTAACGAGGCCGGTGGAGGTGGGCTACCGGCGTTGGCCGCGTCATCCGCCGCCGGCTGTTGTATCTCCGCGCCCGACGCACCAGGCACGAGACCGCTCCCCCACCCCGACCCCTACTGTGCGCCTCTCCCCTCCCGCCGCGGTTCTTGCCCCGGCGTCGTCGTTTTCTTGTGTGCAACGCGTTCGCGGACGCTGCAGGCCTACCTTCCCGTCCTCCACGTCGCCTGGCACACGCTATCGAGACGGGCCAGCCTCTCGCCGCCCTCTCCGCCATGACCAATGCGGTTATTACAGCGTCTGCCTCAGCAATACTTTGATTAGCTGTCCGCCTGTCTGCACGCGCGCTCGCAACGTCGTCTCGCTTTTCACAGCCACCGCAGGAGCAGCGCCCCGCCGCAGATGCTTCCGCCCTCGGCCCACCTCACGCCGCGAACGGCGCACCCGGAAGCCGAGCCTGCGTTTCTGGGCACCGCCACCCCACTGACCAAATACGCCGTATATCCATCCTCATTATTCACGCGCACATTCACAAACTGAAACATATTTCGTAAAAATAAATATCAACAGTACTATTAGAGAGTCTTACTTTCTAAAACACCGGAAGCAAGTTTGGATATTTAACAATTAAAATTCTACTTGTATAATAGCAAGAGAATAACAACAGATGTATACGTTTGAATTTCTTGGAAATGAGTTTTTTCCCGTCTCGAGTAACCATTAATCCCCCTACAATCTCCAGTTCAACGACCAGCAGCGTCACATATCGCCCCCGAGCGTCGTTTCCTCCGACGGCCCCGTCGCGGCTCGAGTACCCTGTCGGCGCCGCCTCCGCAGCTCATTACCGTCATTACGAATGTTAGTACCCGCGGCGCAGCCTGCGCCCGCGCCTGGCCTCCGGCCACCACCTCGCAACCTGAGTCCCCGCTCCCAGCGGCCGCAAACGCGCCGCCCCTTCGCCGCCCCTACGCCGCCCCTACGCCGCCCCTACGCCGCCCCTACGCCGCCCCTTCGCCGCCCCTTCGCCGCCCCTTCGCCGCCCCTTCGCCGCCCTTTCGCCGCCTCCGCGCCGGCAGTTCACGCCTCTTATGTCGCCTGCGTCGCCGTCGCCGCCGCAGCGACTCAAACCGAGGCCTGGAGCGAACGCTCAAAGTGGCCGCCGGTGGCGTGACTACCGCAGGCGCGCGCCGGGCATTCACACGCCGCTGTGCGCCGGGCAGGGCTCTTGCGCGACCCCCGGCGCGCCCGAGACGGCGTGATCGGCGGCGGGGGCGGGGGCGGGGGCGGGGCGGGCAGCGCTGGCACGCAGGTGGCGGGTGGCGCAGGCCTCCGCCGCCGAGAACGCGCCCGCGACGCAGCGGCCGCGCGCGGGTCACAGGGACAATGCGCGGGGTCGGCGCTGCGGCTATCGTCTTCCACTTGGGCGGCCGGGTTCCGCGTCTCCGTTTCTCCTGTGCCACGGAATTCATTTCCCGGGTCACTTCCAGGAAACGCTGCGCTGGAGGCCATTGTTTACAAGTGGAACAAGCCGCCAGCATCGATTGCCGCCCTAGTGATGGATATTGGAAGCCGCGCTACGACAGTAAATCTTAATCAGAACCCAATTTCGACAGATCAGGAAGGCTCTTGTTCCGCTTGCACGATTCGTTTATCACTTCGTTCACTCGCTCGTATAGGTACGCCGGGAGCAGCTAGTGCAAGTGCATTTCCACCCTCATTCCTTTATTACTTCCCGCTACAGCAAAAGTGGAAAGCTATTGCCAAAACATTGAAGATAGCTGACACATAACGAACGTGTATGCATTCACATTATTCTAGAATACAATTTTTGTAACCGGTCAATTAATAACCTCTCGTTCAACCTAGCCTATGCTCTGAAAATTTCTCATACATTAACTTGCGTCAACACGATAGGCAAAGATGTAAAATTAGAGAGGGAGAGTAGGCAATTAAAAACAATGGCAGATAACTATCCAAAGTTGCTGTGTGCACCAATGTTGCCGTTGATGAAATAAAATTTTTACAAAGGTGCTTGGATATTTGGAGGAATTTATGCAGCAGCTGCATTCGCCATACACATTTTTTTCAAGAGCCCAGAAGCACTACCGTTGTCTGCCAGTGACATACGTGCCCACCCCTGCTGTTGAAGGTTTGCATTTAAATATTCGTCAGACCGTATGTAAAACTGAAGACTCCGAGAATAAAAAAATCAATTCAGTAAACCATCGTTAACACGAATTCCAAAGGACCAAACAAATGGGTGTTCGTGTTATGTAGTATTTAATTGAGATATTTCCTTGTCGTAACCCAAATTTTGTTCGTGATAGGGCGAAATTCGTGTTATGCGAGTTCGTGCTAAGGAAGGTTTACTGTGTTTCGATGGGAAGATAATTGGTCGTGCACTTTCGTATTCATTTCCCAAGAGTGTTTGTAAATCAGTTTATTCATATTCATAAAAATATGCCAATAAAAATTGTTTTTTTTTCATTGTACAGTAATCGCCACATCTTAACGTACGGAGATCATGTTCTTAAATTAAACTACATTTTTAAAATCATTGTCACAAGTGCTAATAATTCTTTTTCCAATAAAAAAATTACGAGCCGGTGCTCTGGACTAACGATTCTGGAAGTGTTTCTGGGTAGAGAAAAGTGTGCGGTATGAAGTATGATTTTTGCAATTCGGAAGGGATGAAAAAGGCGCGGGCGCCGGCCAGCGTCGAGTCGGACTTGTCGTGGAGAGTGAGGGAATGCAGGCGACATGTGTGGCCGTGGGGGGTGAAGCCCGAAGGGAGGGGGCGTGAGTGGGTGGAGGCCGACTGGGGAGGGCCGGGAGGTCGCGTTGTGAAGCGGGGGGAGGAAGGGGCAACTCGAATGCACGGCCGCCGCCGCCGCATTCCGCGTCCAGCTGCGTGCTGCCCCAGCCGCCGGCGGGGGCGATGGTCTAGCTCCGGCCACCGACGAATTCGCGTTTCCAAAGCTCTTTGATTTACGCAGGGAGCAAAAAGCTCCCTTTACGTCGCGAGGAGCACCTGGGCTGCGATCTACACCGTCGAGGCAAGATGACTCCCGTAAGGGAGGAAACAACAACGCGAGTGAGTCATCTGCCACCCCGACCAGCTCTGATGGTCACAACTATGCGCCCGTTCGCTGGACAGTATTCCTTTGCAGGATCACGTATTGCGACTTGAGTGCGCAGCTGCCCGAGAGGTCATAACCTGAAGCGTGTCTTTCCGTCTAAACACAGCGAGGTCAGCATCAGCTGGCTATGCAAGCAAATGGAAGCAGAGGAAACCGATTTAGCACGGATCGAGGCGGTCTTTATTGAAGTTTATGTATATAAAGCACTTAGAGACCTCGAACGTAGAATCGCAGTATTTCCCATAAATCTTGTACTAAAATTTGGCTGCGAATATTAAGTTCAACGTTTAAACGTGATACTAATATTTCGTATTTATTGTTGTTCACTTGAAAAACGAATGGTACAAAAAATGCAAATGGATGGCACGAAGCTCTGTTTGAAGTAAGGGTGAAATTGACTGAACCTGCAACACGAATTAATATTGCACTTTGCGAGACATCGAAATACGATACTATTTTTTCCGATTTAACAACCTTGGCTTTTCAAAAACGAAATGTCATTGTTAACTAAGTTGGGAAAGGAAAAGGTTCCAAGACCAGTGAAGTAGTTTATGTTTTCTTTTAAAGGTTCTCAAAATTCCCAATTAAACTTCATTCATTTAGTTGTGCATATTTAAGTTCATATTTATTAGACACATTGTATTTTCTATTTTTCCCCCAAGAACAGGCCACATATAGTCTTATTACGGTTAATGTCAAGGAATGGAAGAAGTCTTATGAACTTTTTGGGAGTGATAAAGAGCAGCCACAATCGCGTATTTAAAGTTTTGTTTCCAGTCACCGCCACGTTGAAACAAAGTTAAATCCGAGATCCATTTCCGGATTAACGAAGATATTTTCCTTTAAAATATTTACATCTAGTGTTTCATCACAGCATTGTTTACATGGAGACAACCCACTCTTGAGGCATTATTACACCCCTAGACTAACAAAGAACAGCTACCACGTTTCACTGTGGTACACGATGTGGAGTGTATAGATCTGCATTAAGGTTGCGCCATATCATGCCACTTCCGTCGGAGACAAAAACATTAGTTTTGCTTTTGTCTGAAAGTACGACAGAATTTCAAATGTCCGATCCTTTATTTCGGTACTGTAGTCTAAAAATGTCACGCTTTAAGCGATTTGATTCACATCTAGAACATTTTCCGGGCATGATACTCATTTCCCTACAAATATTGTGCTCTATACTAGCTGACCGCACGTTTTCTTAATTCTTCACCCAATTTCTTCTCCTTCTTCTGCTTCATGGATTTAGGCCTTAAGGCCTGTTTCCACATCAAGAGAGTGGGTCTTTCCATCTTGTTAAGGGGCGGCCAACATTTCTTCTTCCTTTAGGATTATATGTGTACATTATAATGGGAAGTCTGTCTGGAGGCATGCGGTGGATATGTTCATGCCAGTTGCTCCTAAATGATTGGATTCTGTCCATCAGATTAAATATATTCAGTTCGGTTCTGATGTCATCATTATACTGTCTATCTAAGATATTGTAACCTGCTACTGAACGTAAGAATTTCATTTCGGCGCTTTCTATTTTTCTTCTGTCTGTTCTATTGATTGTCCAGTTTTCACATGCGTAAGTTAGCATGGGAACTGCCATTGCTTTGTAGAATTTGAGTTGCGTGGTTTTTAAAGACTTGTTTTTTAATGTTCTTCTTATTGTCCCACATATGTTATAGAATCTATTTAATTTCCGACTTATGTCATTTTTCTGGCAGTAAGACACATTGTAGCCTAAATAGGTAAAATTGTTTGTCTGTTCTATGGGTTCATTATTAATCACAATTTTACATCTCATGTGGTTTGTTCCTTCAAAGCCCATTGATTTTGTTTTCCTAGTGGAGATTTACATATTATATTTGGTTGCCTGTTCGTTTAGTTTGTGTGCTGCAATTTGCAATTCATCTTCTGAGCTACTAAAAATAACTTGGTCGTCTGCAAACAATATAGTATTAAGAGATTTGTCATTTATTTTAAAATGTGTTTTCAATTGCCCTTGCCATTGCCGGACAATCTCGTCTATATATATATACTAAATAGAGCTGGCGAAAGTGGGCACCCTTGTTTGACTCCTTGATTTATTTCTACAAATTTATTACTTCCTCGAGATCCTTTATCAATGCATATTTTAGTGTCGAAGTAAAGGCTTGGTATTGCTCTTATTAGGTGGGCAGGGAATCCTTTTTTATGCATTATCTCCCAGAGTTTCTTTCGCGACAATTTGTCGAAGGCTTTTACATAGTCTATAAATAGTATATATGTCGGTAAGTTAAATTCTCGTCTCTTCTGTATTAGCTGTTCCACTACAAATATGCAGTCGGAACATGAGCGACCTTTCTTAAAACCGCACTGTTCCTCTAGTAACATATGCTCATTAATTATATTCAATCTCCGAGTTATCTTAGCATATATCTTATAGCCTGTGTTGAGAAGACTTATTCCTCTATAGTTTTGACAATCCTGTCTACTACCTCTCTAGAAGATAGGGCATATAATTCCTTTCCTCCAATCTTCGGGAATGGTATATCTCTTCCAACACATATTAATTATTTCGAGGAATCTCCTCCTTATTTCATTCGGTGCATACTTTAGTAGTTCAGCATTCATGCAGTCAGTTCCTGATGACTTCTTATTCTTGAACGTTTTAAGTATGTTGTTCAGTTCGTCGAGTTCAATGGGGTCCGCTTCTATTATTGTTTCCGATAAAAGGTTTTCAGGAGTCTCTGTATTTGTCCACAGCAACTGATAGTATGTAAGCCATTCTTTCTCGGAGATGTTAATTTTTAGTGTATCTCTTTCTGTCGAATTTAGATACTTCTTTATTTTATAGGCAGTGTCTTGTGATCCATGACAGTCGTGTTCGATCTCACTTATATACCTATCCCAACTTTTCCGCTTTATCTTTCTAATTTCTCTCTTAGCAATGACACTTTTATTTTTGTATGCTATTTTGTCTTCCACAGAATGTGATTGGAGATACCGCAGGTAAGCCTTTTTCTTTTGATCAACAATTTCCTGTATTTCTTCGTTCCAATTTGAAACACCCTTCTTATTCCTTGCTTTTGGTCTTTTACCTAAGACTTCTTCTGCTACTTGTAATATTAGCTCTTTAAAATCTTGCCCAATTTCACAGCACTAATTTTGTCGCTATTCTTCATTTCTCGAATAATGAATCGTCTGCTTCACTGAATACTTTTGATCACTCTATTCAGGGTGGATTTGTCACTTTTTTATGAGCACAAAAGCTATCAATTATTGATTTCTCTGCTGATGGAGATCTTTTTACAATTTCAGATATATTTGGCAAAGGTTTGCAGAAAGCACTCACTGTGCAATTTAGTAATAACTTTTCTTGTAGCGTCACTAGTTTCTGTGTGGTTGCTGTACATTTGCACCTCCCACGATGTGCTGGCAACTTTTTAATGAGGATTAACCATGATTTGTTCCTTATCAGTGATAAACCGTGGGTCATAAAATGTTGGTAAATCCGGTATTAGCTACGGAATTTCGCTTCATTACTTCGACTGTACGATCACTTTCTGCGCCTAATCTGCACGCCTTCTGTCGCATTTTGTTTTATTTTTATATACTACATTTGCTTTTTTTCTTTCATACTAATCACAAAATTTTAAAATATTTTGTATTTTATGCTTAACGTATTGTTTACATTTCGCGTTTTGTACTAGGAGTTGTTTAGCTTCTAAAGTAAATGTATGATCACTTTTTGCACTAACTGTACCTCCCTAAGCTCACTCTTAATACTCCAGATTTATAAGAACTCCGACACAATAACCTCTTTAAAGACCTTCTAAAACATCTTAAATAAGAAAAATACTTTTCTCAAATTTTCAAGATCCTTCAGCAGGTGCGTGTCCAGGCTGAGTATACTACAAGTATAGTCCATCAAAACTTTTAACAAATACCTTCACTAGTCAACTTCAATACAGACAGAGAAACAAGTGTGCTTTGAATTGGCATCTTAGGTCTCACAAAGTCACGATGCGTCTTCCTCGAATTTATAATGTCAGACATAAAATCACCCTAAGTAATTTTAATACCTACGAAATTATTCAAACTTAGGTCCACGGCAGAGAAATATATGAAAGGAAGGCAATGAAAGGAAAACGAAGTTAAGAGACAAGCTCAACTGTTAACAAACGCAGAAAACTCTGATAACCAGGTAAGTACGTCATGCCGTGCACGCCCCTAGAAAAACACGTGACCGCTGCACAAAACGGCAAGAAACGAGCTAATTCGAGTGAGCGGCTAGCCGCCGTCGCGGGGGAGGGGCGGGGCGGGGCGGGGCGGGGGGGGGGCGGAGCGAGCACGCCGGGCGCGGAGACGGCGGGAGGCTCCTTTTGAGAAGTCCCCCTGAAAGGCGCGCGGCCGTGCGCGGCGAGCGTCGCGGCGCCGCCGTTCCAGCGGCCAAGCGTCAAAGGCACTGGCGTCACGACGGCGCGTGCTCGCCGCCCTCCGCCCCCGCCCCGGCCCCCGCCCCGGCCTCCGGCCCTGCTCGCGGCGGTTGCAGCCCTCCAGTTGGAGAAGTTGCGGCGGGCGCTCGCCGCGCGGCGCGCCACTGCGCACACTTGGGCGCTCACGAACGTTTCCGTGCGGCGGAGCGGCAGCCGGCCCCGCCCACCACCCACTCGCAGTGGCCCCCGATGGACCGCACTGCCCGTTTTACTCCGCAGGTTGCCAAGGGCAACCGTCTCCGGACGAGATATCAACACAACGAAATTCTTCCTACCTTCTTATTAGATTGAAATTTGTTTCTGCACATCTCATATTCTTCGAATTACTACTTCGACTGATTCCCATTGCAATCGCTCTGCCTTTTCTTCTTCCTCCCCCTGCTACGCCGTTCTCCACGATCTGTTCCTCGACGTGCATCCTCCTTCGCGACGTCGCGGGTCGCCGTGTCCCGCCCCAGCCCCGCGAGGCCCGCGCGTCGCGGTCTGCCATGGCCTGGCGACGCGGCTGCCACGGCGCGGGCAAACTCTCCGCAGCAGGCGCTGCGGCGAGCGGAGGGGCGGGGCAGGGCAGAGCAAGGGAAGCCGAGGAGCGTCTTGGAGGTTTTACGCGTGGCACAGATCGCTGCGTTGAGAGGGCGGAGGACGGCGGTTGGCGGGCCCACCCCCACAGACGACCAACTCCGCGCTCCCAAGGATGCTGCATTATTTCGCCCGCCAACTGCCTTCTCCTAAGTTGCATTCCGGCGAGTCAAACAGCTCTCCTTTGGGCGGAAGGGGTAACGCACAACATGAGATTGTTAGATTAAATCTACCTACAGGATATCCATTTAATAAAGATACTGACGCACACGACGCCATCTTCACGAAGACAGGACGCACGAACAATAAACACGAAAGCGCAATTTATCTCCATCCACTTTTTAGCATTATTTCTTTAGCGTCCAAATTATGAAAACAAGTAGCAAGAGAAAAAATAAAATAAACTTATATTCAGCACTAAGCAAATACAAAAATACCATTCACGCAAATCTACATTAGCCGGGAAGAAAATACCCGCTGACTATTTTTTTCGTCTGAATTTCTCTTCGCTCAATGAAACAACATTCACAGGCACACAAACACTGACGTCGCTTTCTTTTATAAATAATTGGAGCGTATCAATTTTTGGAGCATTATTTCTGTTTTTAGAAGCCCCATCTTTCTTTAACTACGCCATTAGCTGGCGTGCAGCGAGGAGGGGAGAGGTAGGGCGAGGGACGAGGGGCAGCAGCGATCACCCGCCCCTCGGCCACGGGCTCTCGTAACACAATTGATTTTTTATTAGGAAGATGACGCGGATTACACGTCAATATGACAAGCCCGCCGAGAATGTGCGGGAGGGGCGGGGCGGGCAAAAACGCCACCGAGTAAACACGTCGCGGGCAGGGGAGCCGACGTTCGCACGAGCGACACGTAGAGGAAAGAGTGGAAGATAATGGAAGAGGAGAAAACGATCAAGAGAAAATTTGACAGGAACATATTTTTTGTAGTATTTATTTACCGAAGCACGTACCTGATATTTAGGGGTATAAAAGCTATATTTAAAAGCTAAAAAATCATGTCGAGAAACCATCTCAGTATTTGCTCTGTGAATCACGGGAAACGTGACGAAAACCCGATCAAGACGAAGTTATTGGTTCAGAAGATTTCACAATTGTTTGTCGATATAGATTAAAATCATTCATTTTAACTGGTATAGCTATTAACAATTTTCATGGTCGCTTTTGCAGTCTATTTTTTACTCAAATAATAGTTTGCCATTTTCGCTTTTCAGAATCAGAATTATCTCTAATGATATACGAGAAGTTTTTGGAGACTTTCTGGAGCAATTTAAATGAAAAGGAAACTGAAGCAATGGCTGTAGAGACGGCTACGAGTGTTTGTGGTGTTGAAGGCGATCTGGTACAGAGTCTGTGAGAGTTATGCAGCTGACGGCTTTAGCGGATGCAAACTATATAGACACAATGGGTGCATACATCTTAAGAGAGATTGCAGTTGCGAGCTCGGCAAGTGTAGGCGACAATGGCAGATATCACAGTGAAGCAAGACTAACGGAAATGAAAATGATGATTCGAATGGGAACAGAGGCGCAAACAGCTGAGAAACACGGCAACTAATTTGCGAGGGCAGGCTGCTTGCGAAAGCTCTGAAAGTGGAGGCGGCGTCTAGAGTGATGGAGACACCGGAGTTAAAGATGAGCCGGCGCAAGTTGAAACAATCGCGTTCAGGTGTAGTACGGCGGAGTCGGGCCAGCAGGCAACGGCAAACAGGCGAGAAACCTCCAAAGAAGGAAAGAAAAAAAAAGGGCTCAGGTGCCGTGGGCGTCGCCGAGGAAAAAGGTGGCAAACGGTGGCTGCCTCGGCGCTGGGAATGACTGGGACACCGGCGACGCCCGTGTCGGCCCGAAGCGCGTCCGCGAGCACGCGAGGCCGCCGCTGCGGACGCTGTCCCTGTCGGCGCACCGGGCACGCGCCCCCGTCCGCTCTAATTGCGCAAGGCCCGTTTTTCCCACCTCGCCATCTTCGCGCCGCCGGAGGAATTGCCGAGGAGCGATGGAGGGCGCGTGCGGCGGCAGGTGAATTTGCGCAACGCGTCTGGTGTGAGCGCGCGTTTTGTAGGCAAAATATTCAGCTTGTCCCGGTGCTGGAGCGAGTGTTTTCCTTTTTTACGTGAAGTGAATGGCTTCCTTTTCGAGGTGCGGGTGAGCGTGTATTTCGGGTGCAGTAGACGCGAGAGCTCTGTAGAACGAGCGCTCGTATTTTCCCCTGCCCTGAGTGGGCGGAGCTTGCATGAATATCATTTAGGCTGTTGCCCCTTCGTACTAATTTCGTAATTTCATGAACGTTGCAAGGACAGAAGAATAATCTGGAATTCAAAATTTAACCTCCACATCAAAAGCTTTGTTTTTTAATAGGATTTTGTACTTGAAACGAGATTAAACTTTTGACATTCACGCTACAAAATTATAATTTTATTACAGTTATATTAATCAACACTCCGTCTGGGATAGTATATTGAGTCACACGGAAACATCAATATATTATTTTTAATTGCTGGACATATACACTTTTTGTACTAACTCGAAATATTTACCGTTGATAGAAAATGAGAAAAATCACGCAGCTGACAATTTTATTTACTTTTGTTCTACAGCGTATAGGACATTTTCAAAATATTCTCAATGGAAGGTCAATTTTTTTAAATTTATTTTTCATGTAGCAAAGTGCATTTATGAATATCAAAAAAATAGTTTATCATTAAACATTTTGTTTTATTGAAAATCGCAATGTTCAATACTTTAAAAATAATCTCATACACCATTATTTGAGCTAGAGACTTTAACTCAAATTATTTTAGCTTGTGAATTCAAAAATATCAGTAGAGTTCAAAGTAGTACAATTCCAATAAAATACAATGGTGAAAGAAATATCAAAGAAATCTGGACGTCTCAGGTAAATTAAAGAGATGTTGAGCAGGAGACACACCACTCGAGGGCTGTTGCGCGGAGAACTAATAATACACATGGGTATTTGGTGCCAGCAAGTCAAAGCTACACAGAAATGAAGCTCCTAACCTGAAAGAACATCACACAGTAGAACTAGACGCAATAATGAAAACATCAAAGTAAAAGAACAACTGAACTCGGAGCAAAAGAGCTCAAACTGAGCTCTTTTAGGTCACCGTTTGCACATCGATGCGTGTAACAAGTTAAATTGCTTCGACTGAGAAGGTCGCGGCGGGCCGATGCAATGTAAAAAAGTGGGACGGGCGTAATGCTGACTGCCCTGGAATTCAAACTGTCACGTGGGCCAGCCTCTAGTATCGGTGAAACGACCTGTATGTGAACATGGCCTGTATCCGCCAGCACGTGCTGTAGCATCGCGTGGGAAAGCACGAAACGAAAATCATGATAATTCTGCAAGGGAGCGAGGACGAAAGAATGCCTACTTTGAGATGTACTTCGACTCTGCTGACCGTACAGAAGATACAGAGAGAGAGAGAGAGAGAGAAAGAGAGAAAGAGAGAGAGAGAGAGAGAGAGAGAGAGAGAGAGAGAGAGAGAGAGAGAGAGAGAGAACCGTCTGTTCCCCCGAGGTCTCTAGTAATGGCGCTAACTGGCGATTGGTGATAAGTTCAGAGATTGAAATATCTCTTTCACGCTGTTGAACACTTCGTCACAAGAAAGCAGTAGAATTTTGACGTGAGATGCTATTAGTAAGCATTTAGACCAGGCACGTGAATCCGTTCCCGCACGAGCTACTACCTGTCCGCCTGGAGAGCCCGGCGCGCCGCGGCGTTCGGACACGGGCAACTTCCCCTGACGTTGGTCGCCTTTCCCCTCCAAATCCAGATATGGGTACATTATTTTAAGTTAGGAAATTCTGAATCGACGAACAACTTGTAAAATTATTATGCCTTTTGAACTCTATTATCGAACGTTTCACAGGGCCGCGCTCTGAATATTCATTATACTCGCACTAAATATTTTGACAGTGGTGTATGATACATACAAAATAATGTTTCTAGTTCTGAGTATCAACATTTTGTCGCAGTAAACCTTCCTCAAAATTAGGATTTAAAGTTTTTTCCCGTAGACATAGACGAACGTGCTTCTGCAGCTTTCGACACTGCAATGATTTTGGAACATTACGCCTATGCCGATCGTTTGCTTTCCGCTCGAGTAGTTGCTCTGATAAACTGCTGCCATGCCACGGCGGTGCGAGACGCGCCACGGTCACCAGTAAGGCACCTTCACATGCCTGATGTGTTGATGGTTTTTAAGTAACGTTGAGGTAACCTCAATCACTTGACTATCTCTCGCGTCTCACCGACGGATATTTTCGCATGGAATATTATTTAATAATGTGATCTCGAAAGAAGTTTTTCAGTATATTAATATGCAACAGTAATTGCAATGATTGATCATTATTTTAATTCATTAAGTCGTAGTTATTATGATAATTGTGATGTAATCTCCATTTCTTGTTTTTCTCATACATTCTCTGATTCGCGAGATGTCATCGGTGTTTTCACGGATGTGAGATAATGGTAAAAAAACAAAAACATCGTTATTTCGATAACATTTATATTCGTGAAATGGAATCGTGACATTAAAGAACTAGTCAGTCAAAAAATTCGTGGATATATAATCAAAAATGTTTTATACTAAGACTAATGCAACAACAAAAATATTTTGACTAATGTTCGCTCATTGATCTATTTTGTAAAACGTGTTCAAATAAGAGACAAATTAGATATGGAACGTGAAAAAATGGCAGAGAGATAGATATTCATTATTTGATATCATTACTTCTAGCGTCATACCTTTGTAAATTTTTTAGACTAACGATCGAGTACAAGGCACTCATATTAATCTTTTCTGGTCATTTATTATAGGCAATTAATAATGAAAGACTATTTCGATAATGAAAGGGGATATGTGGCGGTTTTCCCTGCCTTTTATGCCACATACGGTGAAAATATCTATACCTCTTTGGGATAGGCAGCATTCAAACTCACGACCCAAAACTAAGAGGTGGCTGCTGTAGCATTCTGCGCTATTTAGGTTGTCACAGGAACAGTATAAATGAAATATAAGTATATTTCGGTCCGAAATTATAGCATTGGATAGATTCACTAGATATAAAGCCTTTTTGTGCGCATATTTAGGCATGCACTCAAATAACCTCTCGCAGGCGTATAGTAATTGAAGGACATGCGCAATTCGTTGTCTATATTACAATGGCTCATCCACGGGTGTATTAAATATTTAGATAAGCTTAACGGTAATATTCCGCAAGCTATCTGCGAAAGTGTTATGGAGAGAGTGAGCTTTGGAGAGCTAACAATCGGTGTTCGAACAGCTCCTGAATCCTTGAGAAGCGTAATGGCAGTATGAGGCTCGTGGAACGAGCTCGGGGCGATTGAACGAATGCAAGGCAGGCATCGTGGTCGCCTGTCGCCCGCCCCTTATCGGCCGCCGGTGAGGGGGTGGGGAGGGGGGCTACGCGCAAGGAGCCCGCAGACGCTGCCCGCGCGGGTTTGACACATGCGTCGCGCCACGCACTTCCACAAAGTGGCCTGGATTATCGCTCACTCACTGCGCGATCGCAATTTCCAAGGAATTTTAAGAGATGCTATTGAAATAGCCAAGCAGGGTAGGCGAATGTTTACCAAAAAATGCCATAATAATTTCAGCAGAACTCTCCTCTTATTCGGTTAAAAAGAAAACCTGATGAAACAAGAGCTTTTAAAATAAAAGAAGACGAAAACGTTCAGCAAATTGTATACAATGAGTATTTCTAGTGAATAAAGTTTGTTACCTTTGGGAGCTTCATTATACAGTTTAGCATCATCATCGTAGTACTCAAAAGCAACGCAAAAGAAAGCACGGGTCAACAAACTATGTCTTCTCTTTTCACAAATTACCGCATTTATCCGCAAGATTAGTATAAAACAGGCTGAGAGAATTCACTTAAAATTCCTATAAATTCTCAGAAGAACTGAAAGATTGACAGATTTCTAAAACGATTAATTACTTTTAGGCCGCGAATTCACGACTAGTGGAACTACATTATACAAATATTGTTAGTGAAAATAAAATGAAATGCGTATGTAATTTCCAAATGTTCACCATATTCTTACACCTTAACATGCATAACAAGCACACCTTAACATGCATGCATATTTTAGGCGACATCATTTAATTTGTAGCTTCTCTCGCGATATTGAATCTCACAATGTAAAACCAAGTAATGATTAAATCGCATTTAAAATATTTTTTCCTGACGAGAGTTCGCTTTTCTAAAAAGAAAGCGTTTTAAAGTGATGTGAAAAGGAAAGAGCGCTGATAAGGTTGGAAACTGCAATCTTCACGTCGTTTTGTTCAGATTTCCGGAAGCGTACAATTTACGCAAGTGGGCCTTTACAAAACGGCGCGCCGGCAGGAGCGGCCTCCGGCACAGAGGCCGAGCACCGGAAATTTCCCAGCTCCCGCCATCTTCTCCCGTGTGCGCGCACCTGCCTGCCGCGCACCAGCCAAGAACGCCGGCACGAGATAAGCAAGTGGCGGTAGATGGTAAGCCGCTTTGAATATCTGCTCGATAAGGGTACCTCTGACGAGATTGTTTGTCTAGCGCTCGGCGCAGGCGCAGTATTTTTATCCGGCGCTCGCGACCCGCACGCAACGCCGCTGAAAGCTTAGCCCTCTACGCGCAGATCAACTGATAACGGACGCGGGGGCGGCTTCAATGCAAAATAAGATATATCCCAAAGCAAACATAAATGGGCAACTTTCCGCTTTCATGTCGCCGCAGAGAGCCAGGGGCTTCCGCGAATTGCCCGCTCGAGAGGCCCTCAAAAGACGGCGGACGTCGCCAAAGAGCGTTTTGTGCCGGGCGCGGGGGCGGCGGGGCGGCGGCGGGCGGCGGGATGGCGAAGTGGCGACAGCGCCAGAGCCGCAGGCAGCGCGGGGCTGCGGGGGCGGCCGCGGCCACCGGGTGGTGGCGGCGGTGAGAGGGCGGAAAGGAGAACACGGAGCGACGGGGGCGGGCCGCCCATGAAAGTCCCTGGAGGGGCCGCGAGGACGGCGGTGGGGAAAAGGGCGACGAAGGTGGCGAGGTGACGGCGGTTATGGAGCCAAGCCAGCGACGAGGGGACGGAGCCGGGAGTTACGATTTGGCGGAGCCAGAGCAGAGCTGGAAGAAACGGAGCGCGTGAGACGGCGATGCCCATTGAAACGGGAGAAGCGCGGTGGGTGGGAGGGGAAGGAGGCGGCGGGAAGGGGAAGGGCGGGGCAGGTGGGGGGGGGGGAGGTCGCCTCGCGGCCTCGCTGCGCCGCACAAGAGCAGAGCAATCCCGGGCGCCTGGGGCCGCCCTGCCCGCCCTGCCCGCCCCACCCCTCCCCGCCCCGCCAGCCCCTCGCGGCCGCGCGCGCGATGAAGCAGAAGAGGAATCGGCCCCGATGAGCCCACAATATTGTGAGCGTCGCGAGTTTTTCGCCACCTTCCCGTAAGCAACGAAAGGCGTAAACGGGAACCGATTGCACGCCTTACGGCCGCCTCCGTCGCTGCCTTTTCGGCGCCCCACGAGACAACCCCCATGCGAGCACGAGTTCAACAACATTGCAGCGATTTTCGCGTCACGATTCGTGGATACCTGGGTTGGCGAAACCAATAAATGGCCTTTAAATGTAGCTGCTATCTACACGAACTACAAGATAACATCAGCACGTTACTAATGAGCTTAAATTCAACATGAAATAAATGCTTAATCTGCTATTAGATGATAAGTTTCATATTTCGCTTTGAATTTTAATTGAATTCAGCCATAATAAGAAAGACATTAATAAATTTATCATTTAAAATAGGAAGTGTGAGATGATGCCTTGCACAAGTGTGAGATTGCTGTCTGATTGTTCTTACTGAAGTTAGAAGAGTGGGTTTTTGAAAATACTATTCGAAGAAAGTAATGTGGGCGCGTTCGTTTAACGTATCAATTTTTTGACAATACTTTTTCATTGATAACGCAAAACCATGTTTGCCGTGAAAAAAATACTCAGTTCCTAGTACATTGGGGGTTCCTTTTTTCAAGAAAAATAGATCTTGACATACGTGAATTTTTAAGATCTGAACGAGCAACTTCCGCGTTATTGCAGGGCAACACATCTGGTGCCTCAATCTGCTTTCGTGTGTTTTCCTTGTTCTATCCCTTTGTTTTTCCGTTTTCTCTGTCATAAATTTGGCGGACTAATACGCGAGCAAGATACACATGATATTTTAAAAGAATGCTTCTCTTTCTCCGACTGCAGATCACTTATAACCAACACCACATCAAAACTTAATTCTTTCCAGCTGCATCCGTATACAGTCACATCTCGATTGCATATATTGAGAGAAAACATTGTTTTCTCAGTATATTTTCTGCACTTTACTTTCCCTACGTTTTCCAAGTTTTAAAGAAAATTGCACACCTGATATTGTTTTTACAGAAGTTACAGAAGCATAAATAGTCGATAATTTTCATGGTTATGGTCTAATGTACTCATAAATTATTTTGTGGAAGAAATCTGGGAGAAAAATTATTTTGTAGGTTTTCCCGAAATTAAAAGCTATGAATTACCACTGTGTCACCGCTAGTAAATCATGGTCCAAATAGTAGCATAGAAATATTTTAGTATACCAACGCGTGAACTTTACGAACATACCAAGAATTGATGCATTGTATAGAGAGGTAGGTGATTACGAAGGTACCAAGAGTAACTCGTCAAGTATGACGGGACGAAACAATACAAAAATATTATAAGAACACAATATTTACAAAATGCAGTACGGGTGATTTTATTTTCTATTAAAATTTCCTTTATTATAAATTTTACCTATCAATGTTTTCGGAGACAATTAAAAAAATACTTTTTTTAATGTGGAGAGGGCTACGTAAAGTTGACCATGAACGAAACAGGGTTATTTTAAAACCACGAACCACTTTTCGAAAACCACTTTTCGAAAGATTGGTTCCCACCATACAAAATTAAGAGAGTCGCCATTGGAAATATATTTAGGAATGCCTACCAGGTGTTGCTTTCTTTTGCAAATCCTCAAATCCCCACACTCACTTCTATCATCAGTCCCCTAACCCCAAACTCACTCCATCTACCAAATTGCGCGCCGCTAACATTAACTTATTGTACCGTCAAATGGCGCTCCAATAGCACCAAATTCTGCAGATTGCGTTTTCAGAGTGGTCTATTTTTAATATTGGATTGCTTATGGAGACGTCTTGTCCGACCAATCTTTTTTGGCAGCATATCGTTAAACCATAAGAAATAATATTAAAAAAGAGATTTCCATCTTACTCCAGCTGCTCACTCTTTACGACACTATCGCGGGGATGAAGGAAATTATAGCCAGGGTTGTCCAACTAGTGGCCCAATTGGCGGTGTAATTTATTGTGGCCCGCGAAAGGATAGTCAAAAGTGAAGTCCATTGAATGTATGTCGGGCGAGAAAGTTGTGTGCCTAGCGCAAGGGCCGTGCCAGGATCAACACCGCTTTAATGTAAAAATAGGTTGTTTAGATTTAAGGTATTATTTGTAGTAAATTCAAAATCATCCCTATGTGTTTCACTGCGTCATGCATAGTACAGCTTCGAATCACGCATTGTTCCATTTCCTGTCCTCCCCTCATTTTAGAGCAGCAGGGCAAACTGCCGTAATCATCAATACGGGGAAGTCAGTTGTGGTTCTGAAAATATGGCCCGCAATCGTATTATAAGATTTTAGTTGTGGCCCTTGCGGCCTTGCAAGTTGGACACGTCTGTTATAGACAGAGACGTATCTACGATATGACAGACATAGCACGAGTTATGGGCGCCACACACAAGGGACGCTATTTAGAGTATACTCGCTAAAACAAATAATAATCTGAAGTGTCCTGACAGGGGCGAAAATTCTATACTTGCCGTGGGTGCCTGCATAGCTAGATACGCGTCTGATTAGTGATATGAATAATGATAGAGAAATGGTAGAATGACAGACAGAGGAAAAGGGGAAACCCCAAAAACCTTCGAACGGTAAGATATCCCCGAAAGTTCGAATATGTATCGACCGGTAATTGAACCACGGTCTCTCCGGCGAAGGCGAGCGGTCTTGCCACCGCACAACAGGTAGCGGCATAAAAAGAACAGGAGTGGAACACCATGAATGTCAGTGCGCTCGTTGGCTGAAAGCATAATGTGTCGTACTTACTACTTTCGTTTAACGTTTAGAACATTTCACCGAAGGTTGTCGACAGCTCTGGCGCCCTCACGTAAATGACATGCATTAATATTTTATGCGCTTGACAGGTTCGCGTTGTATATTAGCATTAGCTGGGCAAATTCTAAATAACGCTTATTATAATGCGTGCTATCTAAAAACAAAAAGACGATGTGAACGTTACAAACTCTTAGGTCACTATTAATTTATATACAGGAGTTTTAAAAATTGATTTTTGAAGACTTTTGTCACATGGTCTAAGCGCTAAATTGATTCTATTAATTTGCAATTACAAGCGTGTTCTCACATTTTCACAGACAGAAGAAACCACATTGGTATTTTCACAGCGTTCATACATTTCTTTGCATTTTGCAAAGAATTATTGATACGTTAAATATTCTGTAGCATACTTTACAGGTGACACAAGTCAAACATACGTTTCTGTTGGAATTTACATTTCAAGAAAACTTGTGTGAAAACTTGTGTGAAAAAAAGTGTAGCACAGAGGTTTTATGTTTACGCCTGTCGAGTTTTCTCAGAAACATGTGATGAAAAGTATTTGATATATTTGTATATGTTTGCGCTACTCTAATTTGTAAATACAAATTTGAAACAGTATATTTTGTATTGGAAAAAATTTCAGAGATTACTATCAGTATATCTACATTTTGAATGTGATTTCTTCCTTCAGACTCGTTCAAACGTCAGTTGATTTAATTTAATGTTTAATTAGTGCTTCTACAATATGTTAAATCTACAGCCATAGGTAATTTATCTCGTGTACGATTGAAAATAATGGGATCTTACATTTCTTGTTTCATAGGAAGTTATAACTGAGGACGAGCATTGACACGAAACGAGCGGAACGGCGTTTGCCGTATTCAAGTGAAATATTATTGCCATTTGTTGTCTTTTCATGAAACCACTTGGAATTTAGAGAGAGGTAGTCCCTCTTCACTATAGGAACCAATAATCTCACTTTCTCAAAATATTACAAACAATAATTTATATCTAAACGTCTCAATTATTTATACATGAATGATAGGTGTCAAGTGAAAAACCGCAGTTCATCCCTAGCAAACGATCTTCGTGACATTTCTATTTCGGTCGTTTTAGAGACATTATTTTAACATTGCAAACTTGAGTTTCCGTTGAATTTAAAATCGTTTTAAAGTGTAAGTGTTAACTGTTCACAGCACATTTATTTTCGAATGAAATGTTTAAGATACGAAATATTAGGAGAAAATGCAATAGTAGTAAACAGCAGTGTTGCCATTCTCTCTCCTGCCGCGGAGTCGTCGATTCGAGAACGAGGTAGAGGAGGCGCATGCAAGCTGCCGGCACGCGGGCCAGCGATCATTCACAGCGGCCACCTGCCGTTCCACGGACTGCTCCTCGCCAGCGCCCTCTAACAAGAGGCCTCGCTGTTCCCTGATTGGTACTGTGAGAGGTCGATCGTGAGACGATGACGTCACGGCCACAGTAGCAATGCCGGAGACAGATGAAGAAGGCACCAGAGGCCGACGAAAGATGCCGTGCAGACATAAAACCAAATGAAGGAAGATTTTTGCCCATTACAAAGACCAGGGCGAGGAAACTTCAAGGTGCGTAAAATATGCATTCAAAGGTTTTTTATTTCTCTGAATATCAATATTTAAGAATTAAAAAGTGTTATAGACAAGAACCAACGTCGGGAAACAGTAGGCACATTATATAGACTATATGTACTTTCCAATAGTAACATTCGCCCTCGGATCAGTTTGCTGAGGCAGTAATTCCTGCAATAAAAACGGGATCAATTTTTATAAATTTAGCTCAATCTAGTGACGAATGCTAAGTTTGCAATAATCGTAAAACCGTTAATACCCCGTCTCCTGATATGCAAGTACGTGTGCATAGCAATTATGATGTAAACTTCTCACAAGAACAGAATCTTCAGAATTCTGTTTGTGAAGAATATGTCTGGCTTGAAAGCATTTCTCAAAACAGATGATTGATTAATTTTTTCGTGTTTCCGGGCGTGTCAACTGCTTTGGTCATTAGTCCCGTAAATGTAATGCATGTTTTTTCTCGTGAGATGGTGGTGATCTTCCCCCGCTGGATGGCGAGATCCGGCGTCGATCTACCGTCGGCTAGCGGAGTTTCCTCCTAACCAGGACTCTCCCACCAGCGGGGCACTGCCCCAGCGGGGACAAACTCTAAGCTCCCGACCGGTTTCCCGGAATATGTGGTAGTGTAGTGCATGTTACTGTAAGTGTGTGTGTGTGTGTGTAAGGGGAGAGGATAGGAGAAGGAAGAGGAAGGAAAGATCGCGCGCGGTCCGTGGCCCGTTTGGTAGGGTATAGCTCCGGTATTCGCCTGGTGTTGATCGGAGAAACCACGGAAAACTCCAAACAGATGTAGATATAAGATTCACACATTAACGTATAAACTGCAACTGTTACGTTTCATACTATGCATGTGTAAATTGTCGCCGCAAACTGCCTCAACGAACCTCAAAGCGTTCCACTTATACGGGGAAGAAATGTTGAGAAAGGACGCCAGCATTGGAGGAAGCAAATGGAGTTGAAGGTGCGCGCATTTTTGGGCGACCTCTGGCAAAGAATAAGAAACGCGCGCGTGCAGGCCCAGCGAGTGGCTTACGCCTTTGTCTTCGCCATCCACGCCCCCGCTCCCGCCCCTGCTACCTGCCCCCGCCACCCGCCCCGCCCCCGCCTCTCCCACCCCCGCCGCAGCGAGCGTAGCCTTCCAAGTCGGCGCCTATCTCGCGCAACTGGGATAAGCGGCGCCGATAAGCAAGTCGTGGAGGCGTCGTCGTGCGACCGCCGCTGCCAGCGAACGCGCGCGAGGGGCCGCGAGCGCGGTGAGGGCGGCGAGGGCGGCATGCCGTGGGAGCGACGCGTGGGCGGGACGAGCGGGGCGCGGAGCGGGGGGCCGAGGCGCGGACCTTGGTGTTAACTAAGGAAGCGGCTCATCTGCCGGCGGTGGCGGTGGCGGCGGGAGGGGAGAGCGCGGCCGGGGTCGGGGAAACCCCGGGCGGACGCCCCGGGGCGCGCTTCGCACCCCGCCGTCCCCCTCCCCCTCTCCTTCCCCTCCCCGGCGACGCCGCGCCGCCTCGCCTCGCCGCCGCGCACCGTGGTTAACAGCCATACACTTCGTCTCCGATTTATTTTAAGTTCCCATAACCACAGTACTGTCCGGCGAGTCGCGCGCTGGACTCGTCGACCTTTCTCACCTTCCGCGGGCGCCGCGCCGCCTCCGCCGCCTCCGCCGCCGCGTCGCGTCGCGGCCAGTGGGAGGTGCGCAGCGCGCCCAGAGCCCTAATGAACGTGGGGGTGGTTGATCGTAGCGAATCGCGGGGATGGTAGTTTCGGTTAAAACGCCGGGTCGAGCGAGAAAATGGGCCGGCGTTGCCCTATATTTCAGAGCGAAGTGGCTGCGGAGAAAGCAAGACAAAAGCGGCGGTGCCGCTCCGCGCAGCATCGCGCCGCCTCGCGCCGCCCGACCGGCGTGTTGCTGGCGGCAGCCGAAGCACCTCGTCCACGGGGTCTGCTCCCGGTCCCCGCCGCCGCCGCCGCCGCCGCCGCCGCCTTCGGCTTCTGCGCCAGCCCGCAAGATGGCATCAGCTGCCTTGGCCCGCGCCCGCCCGCGCGGCCCGCTGCCGTCTCCGCCTTCGCCTGCGCCTTCGCCTGCGCCTCCGCCTCCGCCGCGGCGCCGTCGCCCGCTGCCCATTGCCCGCAGCTCGCTGCTCGCTGCTCGCTGCTCGCCCGCCCACTGCCCGCTGCGCCGCGGGCGCGTCGGCCTGTTTCATTGTTGCTTTGTTTTCTTCCATTTCGCCCTCATCCTCCTCATTAGCTCACTTTAACATCTCCACTTGGCCGCAACACAACCTCCAATTGTCCAATCAGGCATCAGGAGGAACCGGTTTCGGCGTGATCGCAGCAAACCGGCGCGACACGCAACGCCAAGCTTCGGATTCACACATTATCACAAGAGTTCTTTTTTCATTCAAATCGAACTTTATATAAAAATAATTGCTCTAACATACTCTTCCATTTGACGTCTTAATTCCTCTGAGTAATTTTACTATAACAAATATATTGTTCATTTTCCTAACCCACCAATACGTATAACTATCCCCATGTCTTTCTAAAGCAGGGGATCACAGAATTACAACTTGAAAGTTCTTTAACATTTAACTCAAACAGAAATTTTTAATGGATTCAATACTTTACTAATACCAACACTACTTTTTCTTCGTCTTTCACGTTCACATCCAATACCTCAGCACACGTTAATACCGTTATAAAATTATCATGAATCCTATTGATGTTTCACTTTTAATTTGCTTTGAGTATTCCGCGCCAATACCGTCAAAATTCGAACCTAGAGAAGTCTGTCTACACTTCAAATATTTGCTTTTACACAAAGAGAGAGAGAAACGCAAATTATTTTCTCTTATCTAATTTGAGGGCAGGTGACACACTCGGCATCTCTCAGGTGGACAATGATGAATAAAGATAAAGATAAGGGCTCTCCAGTTCCTCGTGAACGCGAGTTCTCTCCATTGTGAAGTCAAATACACGGGGAAAAAGGTGTTCTGCCATTAATGTTTTCCCTCGCGATAATTCCATTAGTCCGAATTAATGACTGCGAATATACCAACTTTCTTCATGAACAGTATTCCCCCACGTCATTGTGATTATGAGAGTCATTAGTCAGACCTGATCGCATCAATGAAAGGGGATCTACGAGTAAAAAGCCAAAGTACACGTGTGAATGTGCGTGCATTGATAAAGATTGATTAAAAAAGCGAGAATAATGAGTTTTCTTACTGGGTGTGAAAACGGATTACCTTAACTACCAATTAATTAATCGGAAAATGTAGCGCAGCGATACTAATGCATTTCTATCGTCTTCAATGACACAATGCGGGGAATGACTGAGCTGTGAAAGTGTTATGTTTTAAATTCACTCAATACTTTTTTACATTTTTCACACGTTCGTTCACAAAATCATTTTTACAACTTTGTAAAAATTCAAATTTTGGGCTTCAGAATTTTGCGCGGTTCAGAAAGAAACTAATGTACCTCGATATTCACATTCCTCTATCACTTCTTTTCCAAAAATTAAATGCTCAAGTAAGGATACGTAGGAGATGTGTTCACTTGACAGAGACATGTGGAGTTGAGGATCGAGTATTCTCAATCTAAGAAAGATTCCATAAAGTCTAATAAGAATCGGAAAGAAAAGTAATTTTTATTATTGTAAAAATGTAAATAAGTAATAAATGTTCACGTAACCAGTTATAAAAAGCAAATTTACTACGATATTATAGTTAACACAGATATTTTTCGCAACTTTACTCAAGGTGACGTTTTTGAAATAAGGAATATTTTCTATCAAGCAGTGTAGTATTTTTGTTGGTATTTTTTGGTTTGGCATTTTTGTTGATATTTTAGTTGGTATTTTTGCGCCATATCCTGTACTTTAAACATTTAAGGTAAACATGAAAATGGTAATTGAAGTAGATCTGAGATATTCATTAATTATTATTTTGGTAATATTCTGAGTGATTGAAGGTAAAATATTTTAAAATAATAATGACGAACGTTTTCTTTACATCTACCGCAGCGATAACATTAATGAAAGAAAATTTTGTTCACTGCGTATCTTTGATTTACCACTTATCACTTCACCTGTCTGATGAGAAGAAGAGATTATTTAGAAAGACCTTGACATAAAATAGAATGATCTCGTCAGCATTAAAGACAATTCACATTCGGTATTTCGTTAGTAACCAGGTAAGAGGAGAAGCAATTTTCAATTCATTCCCATTTTGTAATGGCTGAAAACGGACATCAGCATACTTTCTGTGAAAAAAATGCAATTAATATTGACACGAGTTAAAGCTCCACGCAAACATAATTTTCATTAATCTCCACGGGTTCTGTGAAGCCAGGAACGTCAAATGATGTTTGAATCACAAGCCGATACATGGGCTTCTGAATTATCTGCCTGCGCACACCGCTACCCCCGCCCTGGCTTCTCCTGCGGCAATGGGTTGCGCGCGTCACTGCTAATTTACAATAACGCAGATTGTACTACGCCGATTTCCAACTAACACACACTCCAAAGAATTCATTGGACAAAATACGTTTTCATCTTCAACTCATTGTCTTCTCCATGCGTTCGCACAATCAGAAACCACTTTTGATGTAATTAAAGCCTCACTGCGAGACTATTGGAAACCATTCAACCCTTCATATTCTTGACAACAGCATTATTAAGAGGAAACTAATTCGTTAACCAGGAAATGTTCCCTTGAAGAGTCATTCTTAAGCACAACTCGATCAAATCGACATTACTCAGCCCGCTTTAGGTTATAGTTTTCCACGGATCGTTAGCATCTGGACAGTAATGCGGTCAACGGAAAATATCAGCAAAAAGTAGTTCATCAGATATGGAAGGTATTTGAATAAAGTTGTACACAAAACCGAGAAAACTATTAATTAAGGATCAACACGCGGAGTCGATTCCAGAATGATTACGCGAAGCGTGGTCATCGTAAATTGTCATTAAGTTTCGCAAGTTCCGTCGAATGCAGGTGCCGACCGGGACTTCATACAGCGTAACGGCCGAGGAGACAGAAATGAGCCGCACTTGAGGTATCGCCTTACTTTGTCTCACTTTGTCTTCGTTTGTAAACAACACCTGAGCGGCGGGCGCGCGGCGCCGCGCAGTGGCGCCCCGAGCGCCCAGGGCGGCTGGGAGCGTCGGCCGCGAGGGCGGTCGGGGGCGGGGCCGTGGGCGGCGGAGCTCCGGAGGCGCCCCGGTGGCGCCTGCCGGCGTCTGCGCGAGACAATGGGGGCAGCGGGCCCCGAATGGAGAACCGCTGTTCCTTCCGCCCGCCCACGCGTCGCTCACCGCCCCTGACGGCCGCTCCTGCCACCAGGCCGGGGGAACACGACGGCGCGCCGCCGCGGCGGACGGGTGACGAGTGGCAGGGGAGCGAGGGCGGCCGCCGGAGTCTGCCACCCCCACCCCCACCCTCCCCATCACGCCCCACGCCTCCCACCCGCTTCGCTCTCCCCAGGTGGGGGCGGCGTGCGCCAGTCCCTGGAGACGCCGCGCCGCTACGCTGGCAAACACAACAGAGGGTAACGAAGGTGCACCCACGAGGTGGTGACCTGGCCCAGTGGGGGTGTAATGCTTCCATGTGAAACAAGAAAAAAATGGCACCCTATTGATAATTCCACTGTGGTACTAATACATGGCGTTGCAACAATGCACGAGATGTTGAAGCGGCAATAATGATAACGAAACGCTGGGAATTGATGAACTAGAGAACACACTCAAAGCCAATGTGTAATGCAAGAGAATGGACTAGAACGTCGATGATACTTGAAGTAGGATGGTGACGATACCAATTACTGCCACACCGTGGTTAAAGCGGTGTTCGGGAGGCAGCAGGGATAGAGGAGTGGGGGGCCCTGCCTACTATGTGTACGCTCCCCTCGGTTCACCCCAATGCAATTCGATCGATACGTGCCTCGGGATTACAGCTAATTTTCTCCACATTACACTAATATACAATAACTATTTCGAACATTGGCCAAGCGTGAGCTTAGTTCAATAGAGCCTGCAGTGGTTGCGGAGGAGTAGCATTCTAGCATATGTTCCTTACCCAAACATTACTTTTTAAATTACATTTTGAATGCTTTACTTCCTGCTTTAGATTCCTGCTTTACTTCCAGATTTTAGTAGCATCGAATGCGTAGAGAAGAATATAACATTTCAGTGATCCAAATAAATGTTTTACAAAAACTGAAATAATATTATATACCATCACAGAATTTTCAACTTAATGAATAAATTAGATAACTAATGATCATAACCAAGATCATACTCCACTCTACTGATACACACACACTGGACCAATATATAATAAAACAATATTGTTTTATATATATTACAAAACTCAAACATTTTCCCGTAACAATAAAAGAATCTTACTAAAACCATACAGTAACTATAGTCATTAAAAATATTAGGAAGAAAAAGGAAAAATGTAATTAAAAAACGTATGTTTTAAAGGTTTGTTGTGAATCCTTCGCCAAAAATCCCTCATACACTAGAGCCTAACCCGAGAAGCCTGTTCCGTGGATAAAGTTTGAAAGATTTGTTTGTACTGGTGAGCCCGGGAACACATGCTTATGCTCACTTTTCTTTCTACTCTTACATGAAAATAAATTTTCCACGTGCTTTTCACAATACAACTCTTTCTTTAGTTGCGAAAACATTACTAAACTCCGACACAATTTTTTGGATCGATTCTCCCCGACTTCTTCGTCTTTATCATCTTCAATAAATCGTAGTAAACGAAATATTTATACACAATCTTTATATTAAACTCTAGAGGAAAATCTCTAACGACATATCTTCAGAAATCAGTATTGCATATGTTTGGAAGTGGCCTTCATTGGAAATTCGCCAAATGCATTCGGTAAAGTCCATCATTCAACTTTCTTTTTATAGAAGGACACACTAATTTAAAAGAGAAATTATTTCAACTACTCTTCTATGAATTTCGAAAACGTTCAGAAAATCAAGCTTTCGAAGTACAACAAATGCTGAATTCGGGAAGCGACTGGAATGCGTGGCGGGTTCTATAAATGTTTAAAACGGCACGCAGTGTGCCGACTCGAAATTTTCACATTTAACTTGTGTGTTTGACGCCGACGATTACGTAGTATCTACACAGAGAGTTATGAAAATACTTCGACAGAAGAATGTGAGGACATATAATCTGATAGTTCCAGATATACCCAAAGTCTCGCAAAAGAGAAATACCTTTGAAAATACATACTTCGTAACAAACAAAAAACCTTAATTGCATGTTTTTACATGAACCTGGACATGCATTACATGAACCTGGACATGTATTATAATATAAAAATTCGCGTGCGTGCACAAACACAGCCTGCCTACACAGCCTGCCTTAGTAATACCTGATTAAAAAACCGACATGGATTATTTCTAACACTACTATGTTATTTTTATCTGCAGGACTATAAACTAAAATATGAGCGTTTTCCAATGCAAATAGCTTCTATTACAAGGTAATGAGCATTACTTATTATTAAATGTTGCCAAAGACGGTCGTTGGTACTATTTATGAATTGAATTATTCACTATAGTAAAAGACAGGGGGACAGATGCGTACGTAGAATGCATAACACCCCATACATCATTAAATAAATAAATATCACGTACGTAACAAAATTACCACCTGGAAAAAGTATGTCGGCCTTGAAAGTAATGGAATCGTATTCTGAAATTAATTTTTAATTTTCTCCAGTATGGCAAAAAGAAACACAGAATCAATTGTCTAATAGGGGAAAGATTTCTCTGACTGCGATTATGGCAAGCGATTCACATTTCACATACGTAAATAGATTATAATAAAGAGCAATAACGTCATAACATAACTTTATCATATAATTATATATTGATTTACGATTAATACAAATGGTAAATTGTGTATATATGAATATTGTTTTACAACTATATGCGGTGGCTTTTAATTACCATCGTCGAATACTAAATGTAAAACAGTTTCCAAATACCCTGTTTTCCCACTATGCATTAAATACTTTAAATTGGTGCCACAGTGCACGTTTCCTGTTCCATAATATCACTTTTAGTGATAATACCAGTGCATGACTGAACATAAAATACTATCAGTTACTTGTAATATTAACAGTGGTACACCGCACAGGATGTAGTAATGGAAATCAATGTTTTGAAAATGGTTTCATTAAAATATAGTTTTATTTTTAAATTTATTTTATATTGAAAAATTCAGTTAAAATTGCATGCGCCGTTCGGTGAGAACTATATTGAATGCACTGTTTCTTCACCTCCAGAGTCCATACTCCACACTTTTATTGTAGTACTTACACGGATCACACAAAATTCGATGAAGGCAATTGATCAAATTATAATTAACAAAACTACTACTTGATATGAAGTTGAAACAAAAGATTTAGGATACAGCGACCAAGATGCACAAATTCTTACCATTGTAAGAAATTCGAACACTGACACAATAACTAATACACGTATGACTAGATTGTTTACTAAAAGTAAAATAAAATTATTCATTGATTATTTGATGCAGGAGTCATTGGAAGCGGTTTAGAATACAGTTGATACAAACGCCAAATATAATTCTTTTTTTCAACTCTTTCATTACATTTCATTTTAACACTTGCTTTCCTCTTCAAAAAAGAAAAATAAATATTTCACGGAAAAGCAATTCTTGGATAACGCAAGGGATTAGGACATCTTGTAAAAACAAGCGAATTCTTTCTTTCATTTCTAAACGTCATAACGTATCTCAAGATTTCCTCATCTACTTTAAAAAACACAAATTATTGTTAAGAAAAGTCATAAGGCAGGCTAAAATCATGAAACACGATCAGGATATTTAGAACTCAAATAACAAAACAAAAGCCATGTGGAATATAATAAAAAATAGGACCAAATCAACTAGAAACCCCGTAGAGAATGTTGTTTTAAAATATAACGATATAAATGTGAACGATCCGGCAACAGTGGCTAGTCTCTTTAACCAATTCTTTTCGAGAATTGCTCCCGATCTCACTAAGGGTCTCCAGCCACAAAATTCAATAACAGACAGTTCACCAAAAAATTCAGACACGGTGTTCGTTTCCGAAACTTCTTCCTATGAAATTCTCAAAATAATCGGTAAACTAAAAAATAAATATTCGTCCGGTTTAGATGAATTCCCGGATTCTTTGTTAAAGACCTGTGCGTATATCATTATACACCCGTTAACTCACATATTTAATGCATCTTTATGCACTGGAACGTTTCCAGATATTTTCAAAACAGCTCAAATTAAGCCGCTCTTCAAAAAAGGCAACAAAAATGAAATTCAAAATTATCGGCCCATTTCTCTTCTATCAGTTTTTTCATAAATATTAGAGAGACTTTTTTTACGTACGAATGGAAACCTTTCACAGTAAACATGACGCGCTTTCAGATTACCAACATGGATTTAGAAAATCAAAATCAACAGCTATATTTTCTTTTCTTAAAGATGTCGCCTCATCATTGGATCAAAACGAGGCACCTATTGGAGTATTTTTAGATCTCTCAAAAGCTTTTGACGTCATTGATCATGACATTTTACTTTCAAAATTACCTTCATATGGAATCCGTGGTATTGCTCTAGATTGGTTATGTTCGTACCTTAAACAACGATCTCAGAGAGTGGAAATACCTTACTGAAATGATGGAACATTACGTACGCACCTTTCCGACTCTTTGCCCATTGCACGTGGAGTTCCTCAAGGATCGATTTTAGGCCCTATTCTGTTCCTACTTTACGTAAACGATATGCCCTCGACGATTCGAAACGGAAGAACGGTTCTCTTTGCGGACGATACGAACATCCTTTGCAATAAAGAAACCGTAAATAGTACAATATCAGATGTTTCAAATTGGTTCCGAAATAACAAATTAATTGTAAACGAAAAGAAAACGGTTTTAATGCAGTTTTCCATTTCAAATAAACAATTCTGTGCTCCATTGAAAATGAACAGTGTACCATTGACTGATGTTAAGGCAACCAAATTTTTAGGTCTCTCAATTCAGTCAAACCTTAAATGGAACGTCCATTTAAATGAATTGAACACAAAATTAAGTTCAGTATGCTACGCGTTCAGAATTCTTGCAAATTCAGTCAGCCTTCATACTGCTCGTTGTGTATACTTCGCGAATGTTCATTCCCGCCTGAGATATGGCATAATATTTTGGGGAAATACATCTTATAGCTCCCAGACTTTTAGATTACAAAAACGAATTGTACGAATAATAACCAAATCCCACCCACGTGATTCTTGTAAGCCTCTCTTCATTAATCTAGGAATTCTACCATTACCGTGTCTTTTTATTTACGAATCAGTTGTTTTTGTAAAAAATGACTTGCTCAAGGGCGGGAATATTTTTTCAGAAAATGCCGAAGTCTATTACTATAACACTCGACGTAGAAATCATATTCATCAGGTGACAGTATCAACAGCTCATTACAAATAATTCACATACAATACATGTACATTATTTTACAACACTTTGCCAGATGACATTAAACGATTAAATTCAATACAAAAGTTTAAATCCCAAGTGAAATCGTTTCTGCTGCATAACTGTTTCTATACAATTAGAGACTATACTGAGCATCACAAGAAAAGTAACATTAATTTTAACAATGATACATAATGAATTATTTACCATTTGGACTGTATAAATGTGTATAAACAACCTGTAACAAGTATTGTACTGCAGCCTCCGAGTCAATGACCCCCATCTCGATCAGGTTTTTCGTCCAGTTTCCCTGATCCATTGAGCAAATGCTGAGATGGCCCCTTGTTTTGCTTCTGGACATAAATGTAACTTCATTATCTGTGCACGTCTTCTAGAATTCATTGGGAAATATAGTTATTAAAATCATCGTTTCCATGTTGTTGCGGCAGGAAGTAATAAGAGCCAAAATTTATTGCTTATTTATCTTTGAAAATAGATTTTATTAGATGGGATTTTTTAAAAAAAAATTTAAATAGTAGATGACTTAGTGTAGGGATCACAGAATTTCGAAAATGTGCACACAATTCACTTTTCCCATAGCACGTTATACGCAGTTTGAACTGTTTTTGACGTAAGATAAATAAATAAATAAATAAATAAATAAATAAATAAATAAATAAATAAATAAATAAATAAATAAATAAATAAATAAATAAATAAATAAATAAATAAATAAATAAATAAATAAATAAATAAATAAATAAATAAATAAATAAATAAATAAATAAATAAATAAATAAATAAATAAAAGGCAAGAAAATAAAAAAGCAATAATTTAATTTTCAGCATGATGCGTATTAATTAAATTACTGTTACAATATACTTTTGTCCCGTTTCTTTAGAATTACGTCATGTGCTATAGAAATTTAGAAACGGATATTATTCTGATTTATTAATTTCCGTAATTTGATAATTTCCATGTTTATTTTCAAAACTGCCGGGGACAAGGTAAACGAGAATTGTTTGATAGAGACGACACCATACAGAGTTCATTTCAAATTCGAATTTTCTGACAAGTCAATATCCATTCAAATCAACATACAATGCCTGCGCAATCTGATATTCTATTGTTTCGTATCATCCGACACCCGGAGGAAGCGACCCAGCACAATCAACGGAGGATTGTGTTAATTCTTCTGGAACTCGACAACATGAGCAAACATTGGTGAAGGCCGTCACGTGGCATCATATTGGTGTCCGAACTCTCTCATTGCGAGCAACGCCGTATTAAAGAACGTATAGACATATGAAGAAGGGACCTCAATCTATATCTATATTGAACTCTAACAACTCGAATAACTCTAAAATAAGATATCCGGGTCAGTTTACCCGCACCAGAAAGCTTTTTATTTCGAAATCCCCATTTTTAGCGGACGTTTTAAATCGTTCTTTTATATTTGTAACACAGGAAAAACTGAGTTTTATGTCAATAACGACTGAATCAGGTGATCAGATGATTTGGCTTTGCTTCCAGTGTGACTGCTTGGACGCACACTATTGCATGTGAGCACGAAATTAAATTTTACAAGCTACCTATAGTTTATGTAGAAAATATATTTAGAACACCAAATTTTCCGAATTTCCCCCTATATAGAAATTAATATTCACATTCAAATACTGGCGATTAAATTACGTAACATAAAACAAATCATATAATTACGAAAGGAGCTCCTGTTACTTGTAGTGAAAAATATATTTGACGAACTTTTAACATTACACTACTCGATACACCCGAATAGAGACAATATGATACTTAAAACAATGTATTCTTTTGGTGAAATAATGGATATTATCTCCGGCAACTTACTACTACTATTATTTCATTATGTAATTACGTCAACAATACAACATTTTAACATTCCCACAATATATTCTTATATGTGCATTAGACATTAAAATCTCCACAAAAGCTAGAGAAATATTAAAATTGGTTTTATCTGAAAATTATGTGGTAAAAGTTTCCCCTGTACCAAAAAGTAATTAATCTATACAATACAAAAACATCCAATGAATTGGAGGGTACAAAAGCATTCTCAAGCCAACTATTACCTTGCGGCTAAATGCATTTGTTTTGATGGAAATCATCACTCTCAACAATGCAAAGGAAATAAACTCTTAAATACTTATGTGCGTTTACTGCGTTGGAGATCAACTACCAGTAATTTAGGCATATCAGGAAAAACGTCTCCCTAAAATCAGTGTCGTTCTCAATGTCCGAAAGATTAATTTGACCATCGTAATTTTCACCATTTTTAGCAAACACAATTATTAATTTTAATCAGTATTCATTACTTTTTAAATCCCTAATCCAGTACTTCACTTTCTTAACATAACAGACATTCAGTAATTCAAAAAAAGTCTCCAGTAGCCTTAGAATCACCGATCCCAAAAGTATTGTATTCCACGTCTCTGTAAGACTAAATTGTCAACCAAACAAAATACATTTTTTTAAACTTATAAAGTTATACCGTTCATGTGACTTACAAAAAGCCACTAATCTAAAGAGTACGTAAAACATTACCGGATGCGCACACGAAGCGAGAGAGGCCGAAAGATGACCTGTGCCAAGGGGCAGGCGTCAACCGAAGGCGGGGGTGGAACCCTGTGGTTAGAGCACCAACCCCCTTACCTCTTTTCCCCGAAATGAGCGAGGAAATCTCCGCGAAAAACGACGCTCTAATTGGCCAGTGCCCGGACTCGATTCCCCGACTTGCCCGAAGCGTGACTAACACGCTAATGCTACACTGCCTGCCGAACATTTCATGAGCAACACATTGAATATATCGGGGCGATGAGCGCATCGAAAATTGCGATACTGCTTTGGAATTATGTGTGGCACACCGTAGAATGGGACTCTCAATACTAGGCCATGTGATATTAATACATAACTTTCTATATACGAGAAAATAAATAGTACTTGTATGTATCATATATGTTAGTAGAATACACATTGGCTTTCGATTTAGCAATGACTACATTTAACAACAAAAAAATAACACACAATGTTATTCACGAAGACAAAGAATAGATTTATGTGCGAAATTATGTTTTATTCCAAAGTGCTTAAAATGTTTTGAAGTTGGCTGTACATTTTACTTTCTCGCCCTTACGAAGGTACTTCGTAAGAAGTTACTTTCACGGCCTTTCGATTGATTGATTGATTTTTTCATGTTTCCGGGCGCGTCAACTGCTTCGGTCATTAGTCCCGTTAGTGTAGTGCATGTTTCTTCTCGGGAGATCTTCCCCTGCTGGATGGCGAGATCCGGCACCGACCTACCGTCGGCTAGTGGGGTTTCCCCCTAACCAGGACTCTCCCACGAGCGGGGCACCGCCCCAGCCGGGACAAGCTCTAAGCTCCCGACCGATCTCCCGGAATATGTGTCAGTGTAGTGAATGTTGGTGTAAGTGTGTATGTAAGGGGAGAGGATAGGACAAGGAAGAGGAAGGACAGATCGCGCGCGGTCCGTGGCCCGTTTGTTAGGGTACTGCTCCGGCATTCGCCTGGTGTTGTTCGGAGAAACCACAGAAAACTACCGATCAGAGCAGTCGGCCTCAAGAATTCTCCTCCAGACAGCAACTGAATTCGAACTAGCTGCAAAGCTAGTGTCGAAAATCCTGCCGCCGTCAGGACTCGAACATAGGACCTCCCGGTTAGAAGCGCTGCAGAGACATCAGTTGATGCACTGAGCTACCGCTACCGGTACGGCATTTCGAAAGTACTTCGTAAGAAAAGAAAGTTATGTAATCGTGCGCCGAAAAATGGTGAATTTTCGGTAGAAAAACTCGTATTCCCGGATCCTGATAACGAAAAAGTGGGTAAATCCATTTGCTAAATATAGTAAAAAATCCTCTAACACGTGATGTAGCCAGAATCCGTGTTTTGTGGGTCCTTGATAACGAAAAATCGATTGACGGCAAAACGTCTGTCTGTGATCAACGCTACAACGTAAACCGTTTAGCCGATTTTCTTCAAAATTCACATTCCCCTTATAGATCTAAATGAACACAAGGCTTTGGGAATTGCAAACGGATATTTTATTTTTATTTTTGACATTTATATTTTTACATGAAGCCTCAAAAACATTTTCAAAATGTTCTCAAAAATGGCACCAAATTTTTTGATCAAACTTTGTCCTTGGTTGGAACGCTTAAGTGAATGGTATAGGTCTCATATTCGTTGAAATTCCAGATTTTTTGAAAATTGCAAAAGCACAATTTTTTTTTGAGCGACTTACTACAACTGTAATATTGAAGCTAAATATTTTTTGTGAATGAAATCTATTCCCTAAAGACGGATATTTAAATAAGTTCATGTTCAATTTTTTGAAAACAAGAGTATTTTTCGTGTAATTTGTCGCGATATGTAAGCAATTTTTAAAAAATGTAACACATTTTTTCTAAAAAACCACTCCAAATTTATCTTTTAATTTTTCACAGATAGAAAAACGGATGTTTAAACGAATGGCGCTAGTCTCATTTTCGTTGAACTCTCTGAATTTTGAATATTGCACATTAGTAATAATGCGAGAAAGTATGTGATGTTGTAGCATCACTAGTTCATCTTGTGTAGATTTGTTACTTTTGTAGAGCAGAGAAGCAGTAGTTTCCTTTCATACAAAAGCAGTTCAAGCCGGCCCGGTGGCCGAGATCGCTAAGGCAGTAGTGTCGTAGTGATCTCTGACCGAAGGGTCGCGGGTTCGAGTCCCGCCTCGGGCATGGTTGTATTTGTGTTCGTCCTTTCACCCCTTATCATCAATCACCATATCATTTCATCCACATAGCTTCCATACCGTTAACAGCAATAGTGGTCGCTAATGACCTAAGATGTTGATGCGACCTTAAATAACCAATAAAAAAACAGTTCAAGAACAGATAGAACAAGGGACGCGTAAAAGAGTGGCGCTGGTCTCATTTTCATTGAACTCTGAATTTTCGAAAATTGCAAAAGTTAGAAACAATGCGAGAATGTATGTGCTGTTGGAGCACCACGAGTTGCATTGAATGCAAAGCCTACTTCAAAATAATAAAAAACTCCTAAATGTAAAAAATGATAATTACGAACGTACTACATTTATTTTCTTGTAATGATTTACGTGGTAATTTTTTTGTTAATTATACTCATTGCCATATCGAAAGACAATGTATTTTGGAAAGTATTGTAACATTTAAGTACTATTTATTTTCTCATATACAGAAATTTATGTGATAAAAAAGAAGTATGTAAAGTTTTTATCGGAAATACTGGTTTTTGCGAAAAAGAAACCTTTCACGCTACTTTCTTGCTACGGAATAGAGAGAACGTCATGTAGTACTGCGCGAAAAAACGGCGAATTTTCGGCAGAAAAACTCTTATTACAGGGCTCTGCTAACGAAAAAGTGAATAAATCCAGTTGTTAAATTTAGAAAAAAATCCTCTAACACGTATACGAAGCCAGAATCCATGTTTTGTGGGACCTTGATACCGAGAAATCGAATGACGGCAAAACGTCTATCCCTGTCTATCCCTCCGTCCATCTGTCAGTCAGTCCGCCGACTGTAGTCAGTCCGCCGACTGTAGTCAGTCCGCCGACTGTAGTCAGTCCGTCCGTCCGTCCCTCCCTCCCTCCCTCTCCCTCCGACTGGGTGATCCTTGAAAACCCTGATTTTTCGAAAATTGCAAAAATAGAAAATTTGTTCAGCGTCTTCATACAACTACAATATTAAAGAAAGATTTTTTCTCTTAATGAAATCTGTTCCTTAAAGACAGATTTTGAAATAAGGTCATGTACAATTTTTTCGAACTTTTGAGTAATTTTCACGTAATTTTGTATGAAAATATGGACTAGAAAGAACTAGTTCTTTTAGCACCACTAATTTCTAAACGTCTTTCTACCTGTCTGTGAACAACTCTAGCGCCTAAATCGTACCCAGGATTTTCACCAAAACTGATTTTCTCTGAGCGATCTATCCGTACAAGAGGCCCTGCAAATATGAAACGGATATTTTATTTTAAGGGGATACTTAACACGAAGTTTTCAAAATGTTCTCAAAAATTGATTTTTTTTCTTGCATAGAGAATCATGTTTTTATAAATATGGTATTATTAAAAAGTGTACGTGCTGTTGTAGCATCACTAATTACATTTAAGATGCTGTAAGATTGTTTAAATTCTATTTTAACTTTTAATTTCTTGGTGTCCTTTGTGGGAAAAGGAATATAATGTTCCCTCCTTGGAACGTCTCTTTGTAACTCCGAGAATACAGGTCAAGTACGTTATTATTTAATATTTATTATTCAAAGATTTAATGTGAATGTGTATGGTAAGTACAGTGCACTCTCTCTACCACTTTAAGGGAAAAATGTGGAAACATTAAAAAAAAACATGTTTACGTGTTTTGGGAAAAATTACACGAATCCATTCAAAATAAAATGATCCTGTTAATTGTTGATGGTAAGGCTCTTGAGCTCAGGTCAAACTTAAAGCGCTTTTACGTAATTCAAGAACAATTCCGTCAACAATTAGAGTTTTGTGGTCAAGAGACTGGCAACATCAAAACTATTACTATTTTTAAAAACGTATTCATGAAATCATTTGAAGTTATAACTGATACGGATAGACTTCAGTAAGAAAAATCTCTATTTTCAGTGATAAAGGCGCAGCGTTGGTTCGAAAAAAAAGTTTGTTTTATTTCGAAAATTTCTAAAATCCAGTGGCTTTCTCGAAAACCAGAATTTTACCATTTATCACAAATGTACTGTATTTAAAAGAAATAAAAGATTGGGTCCTTTTTGCGAATAATGTTGAAAATGTATGAACTACACACGAATCACACACCTTAAAGTTGAAAGATTATTTTGAAATACGCAAGAACCTCAAGATGAGGCCGATCTTTTCGAGAGATTTTTTTTTAATATTCATGCAAGTTTAGGTCACTCGCGTTATGGTATCATGGTTTAAGTGTTGTACTATTTCATTACTTATAATGTCATATTTGGAAGCAAATATCAGAAATTAATTTATTAGAAATTAATCATCTTTAAATTATCGACGTACCACCGGGAGATTATACTCTTTATGGGAAAGTGGAAAAAAATATAAATGAGGGTCATTTGCGAAAGTTATGGCTGAGCAAACATAGACAAAATATAACATCCGTTCAAAGTCGGTTAAAATGATAGAAACGGCGTGACTCATGTACCATTATTTGAGACATTACCAGCAAAAACGCTATCGTTCAGCCCCGTTGTCCCTGCAAATGGGGCCAGCGTTTGCGCCATCGAGGTCTCCCCTGCGTTCCACCATGTCGCTTCCCCAGAAGATATCAAAGCTACATGCAGTATAAAAGACGGCAGACCATAAACACTCCCGAAGGGGGGCGCGAGGCCATCCTTCATCTCAATCAAACGGCCCCCTCGCTCCCGGCCCGCGCGGGGCGTCGCCGGCTGGTGACCTTTGGACTCCCCCGTCACCAGGGACCTATTACGGGAGAACGGATCTGGAAAATACAAACACTGTTATCTCACTGAAAGCCCTTCTCTTGTTTTCGAGAATAATATGCGGAAGAATAGAAATGCTCAATTTTTCGTACAGCATAAATCTTCAGAACTGTTGGGGAAAGTACAAAATCGATCCGAATTTGATAACCTAGTTGTCCATCATGAACCTCTGTTAGATAATATTTTATTACAAAAATTATATCAAGGATTTGATTCATACAGTTAACGCAGATATATTTACAAAAGTTAGTACAGTGCACAGGTAAATTTGGCACATCATCCCACCCTACATAATGACCTTGTACATTTGTGAAACTTGCTAATCTGAATCACACCACGTCGATGAAATAGCAGAATTCGAAGAGAAAATAGAAAGTCATGGAAGAGAGACTGGAAATTACGGAGAATGGCCAAGTACAGTCGAGATACCAAAGTCACTTGAAAAACTGCGGCGCCAAAGAAGAAACTTCTGAAGCCAATTTGTTGGGAGCTGGCGCTGGTGGCAGAAGTTAGAAATGTTGGCGTAAGAAATGCATTGAAGTCACGTCCAATTTATTTTACAGGTAGAGAGATAAAAAGCTTTGACATATGGTGATTTGGAGAAAAAGAGTTAACTCTCAATGAAAATAGCTGGAAAGTTCTCTTCAAGCGTTGTTTACGAAAGAAAATTGTCATCGATTTTTTCAACAATTCCTATGTTAAAGATTTTATTTCGAACGAACTTAGACAACGCTTATTTCGTTCCATTACTTTACGAGAGTAAATTGATCTTCACAAAGATGAGGCAATAAAAATAAATGTTATTATAAGTACCTGTGCTAAGTAATTGATAGAAGGTAAAGAACTGACCCTGATACGTATAGACAGGATATTTCTGGTTGACATTTACTGAATTCCGTCAAAATTTTACAAATAATGAATGCTGCAAATACAGGAATGCAAATCAATCATGCAATATCAACCATCCATGAGCTTTTACATATTTTATGACGGGACGACTATAACTCCATTTTCGTCCCTAAAATCCTTTTCTCCAAGCGGACTGAATCTACGAATTTATTTCAGAATCATGACCATAAGGTTATATAACCACACAATGAATTCCACATAAAGAACTAAAGAAAAGAGTGGCAAGAGCACAAGGCATGTAACACCCGGAGAAAAAATTGAATACTCTACTTATTAATGTTTTAAGATAATAGATAACAAAAAAACTAATAATTCCACGGTTAACGTAAACGTATCAATTTCACTTTGATAAATGATTTCACAGCTTGATTTTTCTTCTTCTAAAAACTTAAGTTCCCTAACACGAGAGGTTTCCATTCTTCAACGTCAATACATTTTTTCGCCAAGCGCCTTGCGGCGTTGACTAAACGTCTGCGTCCAATAAAAAAAACGGGTGTTATTAATAAGCGGCCGCAGCTGTCGTGATGGCTACCCGACTCGTCAACTATCTCAGCGACTCCCTAACAATGCACGGCAGCAGCCTCGGGAGGCGATGGGGCGTGGGCAACCTTACAGAGCACTCGGAAAAAACGCGTAACTCGCATGTCACTTGCAGCAAACGCGTGTCACGCTCCCGAAATCCTGACGCAGGCATTCTCTAGCCCGATGTTTCTGAAAGGGACCGCAAAGGAACGCACAAAACAAAACGCTAAGCACGGAGGAAAAAAAACAATATCGCTCTCGGAAAACCGTCGCCGCATAAACGAAAGAAAAAATGTGTCTCGCGTTTATTTACATCATTAGTGAAGAAGATGAAAGGAATTGGTAACACTGAATGGCGCTTTGGAGGGACAGTAAAAAAGAATCTGACTCCCTGTTGGAGAAAATTGCGACCTGATTTGGGACAAACAGACATTTTAATTTTTCTGTAGAAAATTGAAAAGAATTTAGAGATGAATGACAAAAATCTGTCGGGTGGCAAACAAGCTATAATCGAGAACATGGGGTAAAAATTGCTGTATAGTTTTTGGATTCTATCACGTAGAAAATTGTGATTTACTGGAACAAGTCCTTTTTCAAATTGCATTTATTAAGGACATCTATTCACACAAAATTGTTCCCTTAATTAGTACTGATACATTCTATTGATCGATTACCAGCCCGGAAATTCAAGTTTCAATCGTCGCGTTTTAGACAAATTGCCACGAATAGTTGGGGGTGTGAGCGGCTGATTGCAAGTGGATAATTGTGGCTTGACGAGAACACATTTGATGAGAATTATCTATAAAGTTCAAATGCAATTAGTACGTTTGCCGTTCTTTATAGCCGGTTTGTATTTTATTAGTACTACAGATGACAATGCTGCAGACAATTTAGATTCTTCATTGTATTATAATTGTTTTAGCAAATACTTTATTCGAATTGAAAGTTTAAAACTATTTACATCCAGCTCAATAATTTCTTTTACCTCGGTATAGATAAAGATAGGTAATTATAATTACATATATACTTCATAATTCCCATTGTGTGTTTATTTTGCTGTTCCATGATAGTGAAGAAAATGTCAAACAAATTAAGACCAGTTAAACAACGGAATTGTTTGTGTAATTATGTTTATTTCATTAAAAATTATATTTCAATTGCATAGCTTGGGATTACTCACCTCAACACAGAATTTTACAAGGAAAGGTTAGTCTGGTTCAGACAGGTTGGACAGACATTTTAAAAGCATTTAAAAATAAAACATTTCGAATTATGAAGCATGAGACGTGACGATCAATATATCACCTCACTGGATCCCATAACACATTTATTTCGTCTTTTCCAGATTACTAATACAAACTTCCATATTCTGTAGGCAGATGGCTTTTGAACTAACTGCAGAAAATATTACATAAGCGATCTGCTAATGAACGTTTACACACATCAGCTGACGAAATATCCTTGTAAAGAGAAATTGTATTTATCGCATGTATTGATGACCAAATGGCCAAATGTTCAGTGGTTGGAAACATAACGTCTTTTGTGTCATGAAACCAAATAAGAAAGACAAATTAATTTAAAGCCTCCAGGCATAAGAGTCAAAAGAAAACCTATTCCTGGAAAATATACCGTTCTAACTCTCTCCACTGACGTGGTAGTTTTGATGATTCAGGCATCAACATTTAGCACAGATTTCCTACGACCTCAGTCATTTATCCACTTTCGGTTTTCGATTTCATGGTGCAGCAGTTGAAGTCGGAATGCATAGTACAAAAGTGCTTATTATGAGAACATCTTTCGAAACCCCCTTTCAATATTGCTTCGTTCATCTCGGAAACATGGAGCTAACAAGAGAAGTGATTTCATATTACATTCTGGGCGGTCCCTTTAAATCTCGTGTCTCGTCACACCACAAATACAATCTAGCT
Source organism: Teleogryllus occipitalis (assembly GCA_011170035.1). Classification (NCBI taxonomy): domain Eukaryota; kingdom Metazoa; phylum Arthropoda; class Insecta; order Orthoptera; family Gryllidae; genus Teleogryllus; species Teleogryllus occipitalis. The sequence continues at coordinate 170,625 of BLKR01002848.1, forward strand.
TAAAAGGGATATAAATATAATGTAGCTCCACTTTCATTCCCGATCTCGTGTAAAATTTCATACTCTGCAGCTGCCCAAATTGAAATCTTTGATTTGATTCGATTTATTTTCGTCAAACACAGAAAAAATGGATGGAAGTTTGAAGTAGCGGCCTGAAAACAAACTTCATAATTATGTTACAGGTTTATGGAAAATGGGATATAATATAACTTATTAAGGTGTTGATCATGACACCTTATGTTTTGGAATAATAAATTGTTTTCCGGTAATTTCAAATGGAGTTAGGTGTATTTAGATTTCAGTGTCATTCAACCACGATCTTTTCTTGTGAGTTTTGGGCATTGTAAGTCACTTTTAGCGCCTCTAAAAGGTTATGTCAACAGCAAATTTGATCAATAACGTTTAAATATACCGCAGTTAATAAATTCTCTGTGAACATGATAAGAATTAACATTTGAAGGAAAACCACGGAAAGAGTTAGTGACATCCATTTATGAAGGTAATGTACGTTAAATGCGAGCTATACTACTTCGGATTCATAACCGCGCGTGCAGGCGGCGAGACAACGGTCGAAATCCGAGGCCGCAATCGCCACCATCTATTTATCACCGGGCGGCGTCGTCCCCGCGCCCGCGCCCGCCCCCGCGCCCACCCCATCCTCCCGCGCCCCCGCCCGCCCCCGCGCCCTCGCCCCGCGCCCGCCCCAGCCCCCGCCCCCGCCCCCGCCCTCGCCCCGCGCCCGCCCGGGCTATCGCGGCGTCCTCCCGGGGTTAGCGCTGAGCCCCGGCGGTCGGTGAGCCGAGCCGGTCCGCGGCGCCCGCGAAATTCTCGCCGATCCCGGATTAGAACCCGCGCGGGCGCCGCGTGGGCGCTGGAGAGAGGCGGCGGCGCGGGCGGTGACGGCCAGGACAGAGAAGGCGAATGCAGGACAGCACACGCGCGACAGAGTCAGGAAGCAAGCCGTTCAAACAGACGTGTTCGGACCTTGGCAAATAGAATCTTCTCTTTTCAATCCTTTTCTACATTTGCTTCGTGAAAGAGAGATGATGTTCAAATTTGGAAATTACACCATTTTCATCCATAAAACAACACATTCATGTATGACACATTCATTTATCTTATCACCAACATTTTTTGCTCCATTTTTTGTTGAGTTTAACTGTATCTCATAATATTTTTTATGTTATAGAATGTATACAGGAGGCTACCAATAGCCACTTTATTATTATTCAATTTTCTAGTAAACATGAGATTTGATGTCAACACTTAACAATAGCTAATTCTGGCGTGCAGATTTAATTTTAGAGTTGACACAACCATTGAATAAGCTAGAATGAAAGCGATTCGAGGGAATGGACATCAAGCATAGCAATAAAAGATGTGGTGTATCGTTATGTCTACGAAGTGATTAATTCTCATTCAATTTACATCACAACTAAATAATGTGTCCATGAAAAACATCTCAAAAATTCAAGTCTTTTAGGCCAGTCACCGATACCGATCAGAGCAAATGTGCCACGACCATCGTTATCTCGAGGAGAGAAAAATTCATGATGAAGGTGGCCGCAGGTGGTATTAGGAGTTAGAGAGAACAAGCGCTTCGTAAGGAGAATATGGCTCATGGCTGATGGGGCGGACCGACGCGAGCCGACTCCGAAGGTGCGATGATGACTGCACAGATAACTAGAGACCGGAAAAATATGTAGCATGAAACATCAAATGATGTACATAAATATGCAATGAAAACAATAAGAATATGTAAAAAATATGTAATATCAGATATAATATGTAATATTAAAATACACAAATTATAAACCACATTTTCATATTACGAAATAACATTTATAAAAATATTCCTTAACATTTTTTAAAATGAATGCTAACATTTTATAAATGATTCAATCAATCAATCAATAGTAAAAGCTTCATCTATTTTTTTATGCAGGATCGTAGTTTGGCAATCAGATTAGGCGCAATAAAAGCCATCGTACAAACTGGCAATATCTACGGCCAGTAAACAATCACTGCACCGAGCAGCATTACACGTCGCAAGTCTTATACGTCGGCGATCGCAAATGTTTCTCGTAAATTAAGGTTATTGGTCACCAAACGCGGTGTCAGTGATACTTTTCACACCTAACGACGAAAATGATCTCAGTCGCTGACGCGCACTTCCCACTACAGAGAACTGAAGCAGGTGCGTCGGACTGACATCTACCGCGTCTTCACGTAATATACGTCAAGTAGACAGCACGCAGTGATAATGTAGAAAAAAATGTTAATTAAAAAAATATTTTCATAAAAAGATCCGTAATAAAATTGAAATCAATTGACAGAATAATAGAAATATTTTGTGAAAATAGCAAAATATGTAAAATATGTAATATAGTACCAAATATGTAAAAATATGCAACGAAAAAATGATATATTGTGCTTCGATGGCGACGATTCACCAAGATTATAATTTTGAGAACGGAAAGTAGAAAGACAAAAAATATGTAATCATAAAAATCCGGTCTCTACTGATGGCGCAAGAAAGCCCGAAGTAGACGGCGGGGACGATAGTAGCGAATCTTTCGGGAGGTGCGCTAGGGAGATGAAGTACAGTGGAGAGTGCTGTGTTGCAAAAACTGCCTTCGAGGGGGCGTGGCGGGGCGGGGCGGGGTAAGGAGGGCGCATCGCGCATGCGGCCGAGCGGTGGGGCGGCGGGCCAGGAGCGACGGGACGCCATAATTGAGTTGCAGAGCGGCCGGCGACGGCGCGGCGCGGCGCGGCGCGGCGCGGCCGAGAAATCTTGTGACAGATCCCGCCTGGCACCAACGGGCCGGGCCTCGGGCCGAGTCGTTAGGTCTGAGCGGCGGGCCCCGCCTCGCCGGCCGGCCCGCCCGCCCCTGGCCCTCGCTGTCGACTCCGCCGCGCGGGAACCTCCGCCACATGGCGCGCGGTCGCTCTGTTGAAACGGATTCCCGCTGTCGCTCCCACGCGCCTAATTATCGCCGGCGCCACGGGGGCGTGGTGCGGGGGGCGTGGCGCGGGGGGCGTGGTGCGGGGAGCGCCGGCGTCGCGTCGCTTCAGAGCGATCGGCGCCCGAACGGAGGAATCCGCGGGGCAGGATACACAGATGGATTGCGTCTCTCCCGCTGGAGCCTGGCGCGCGGCGGGCGAGATCCGCACACGCTTCAGCTCCCTTCTCCCCGGCCCCACTCGCCAGCGACGGTGGAAACGAGCTACTGACTGGCGTTTGCTCCAGCGATTATGTGAGGTCCCTCATGGGTGATATGAAAGGTAAATTCAACCATGGCCTTTTTGAGGGTAAAATGACATCGATTATATAGTTTGTTTGATAAATGAAAATAAACGGACAATAAATGCTTTATTCATTGATTGTTTCTGAAACGGACATCACAAATGTG